>VDFB02072274.1:92661523-92838057 GCA_007258455.2 Sequoia sempervirens | reverse complement strand
AAGATCGTCTCCGATCTTATCTGGAGTTTCTTTTTAGAAACTTTCCAGTTTTGTAAATCTTGTAAATTATTTATTGAGCGTCTCGCTCTTGTTAATACATCAATTAATTTACCAATTACTTGCGTAATACTATTTTGAGGACAGAATTTATCAATTGCTATATATTGGGGAGCCTGTTGGACTTTGAGATATCAGCCTTTTTTCATATATTTTCGGCAAGTATTATTTTTGAGATTCTAGCAAGTATTTGTATGATGTTTATTTGAAATATTCCAGTATATTTGAATAAAATGTTCAGTTCCAGCCTCTATATGAATATTTTTATTGTTTATGCAATCTATTGCTAAATTACTTAGCTACAAGTCATCACACAAACTTCCAAGTTCCAATAGCCAGTAGCATGATCATGAAGAGCAAAGGAACAGTAAAGGGAATTATTAAATTACACTACGGTGGGCAGATATGAACTGAATTCTGATTTTTACGCTGTAATTGCAAGTGCAGGTGTAATCATGGGGTTGCAATTGCCATATACCTTTAGCGAATTCCTTACACACTATAGTGAGTAACACTTAAAATTTGAGAAAGACTAACAAATTGTGACCATTAGTGGTCTACATTCCAAGTGGAAGCAAGTTGATTTCATCACACAAGATGGACAATCAACTTATTTGAAGCAGGGTTAGGTTTCCCGATTAAATGTAATTCCATGAAAGAATTGCATGTCAAGGTCAAAGCAGCACAACCAACGAAACAAAATGAAGCACGATAAGTGACTGATGAGAGTGCAGATGTGTTTAAAGATCTACAGAATGGATGACTGCCAAATAGGGTCAAAACACTTCAGCCCCCATTATTTCAACTGCTTTGGGGTAAAGAAATTCAAGGAAGGGAGCAGAGCAGAGATGATATCATTAATTATGGCACTATTGGGTAGTGATTGCAGGACCCCTTACTGAACTACAGCAGCAGACAACTTTTGGGGCTAGTGTGCCAACCCACCATTTTAGGTAATGAATCAGTCTAACTAACCATTTTGCTCAATCTGTCCAGATTCAATGCATCCAAGCTGTTAGGTAGGATTTAGTAGGTATGAAATAGGTATGTCATCTCATTGTTTAAAATCTAAAGAAAAAGGGTTGCTCCATCTAAAGTCTTTTCTCTTTCAAAGTCTGGCAACTGAATATCTAACCAACTGCAGAGACCCTTTTGATCAAATAGGTGAAATCTATTTCACAAACTCCGGATTAAAAGAAAAATCAAAATCCAGCCTTTCATTTTGGTCTTCAGTTCCAGGTTCTACTTGTTTGCACTTTTCAAATAAGTATTTAGTTCAGAATCCAACAATGATGACAGCAAATATAGTGGTCGGTTCCTGTTTGTAGTGGACTTCAGCATTTACATCCAGACTTTGCCCAGATTTCAGAATTTCACATTTTAACTTATAAGTGTAGAATATTTCCAGCTATATATAGAAAGAAGAAGTTCCCTTGCATTAGATAGGAGCAGAATAATCAGGAAATTAAGTTTATAAAGGCATTACCCCTGCTCGCAGTTGACAAAAAAGCTCATATTGTGCATCTGCATTCCCCATGTTAGCTGCTTCAACAAGTAGTGAAGCTCCACTGCAAATTAGATGCCAAAAAAAATGAACAGCATTAGCTGAGTGGATGCAAACAAGCACTTCAGAATCAACTATATTTCATGACAATATAAGATTCTTTCTAGTTTCTACTACTGAAATCAAGTATTTCCTACAAATCTTGAGCCAATTTTGTACCTCCGTATGGGTATAGCTTAATGAAAAAGGAAGAATAAGGATGTCAGTAAACTTTAGGGCTTAATGTCTATACACGTATAATTGGATCAATTTGCCTCTCGGAGAAGAAGTTTAACCAGAAGAGGAGAAAAGGTCAAATTGGGCATTAAAGAAAGCTTACACTGCTTTGCAGGCACCAGGGACACAATATTTCAAATGCAGCCGTGCTAACCACAGCCTTGCCTGAGTGTTCAGGTTGTCAACTTCCAATGCCAATTCAAAATTCTGCTTAGCACTCTGCAGATCTAACATAATTTTTAGATAGACGGAAGCAAAAAGTCACCAATGAAAAACAAATATATAAAACATATAATTAAAAGAAAAAGCGCCTCTGTTTTATTCAAAATAATCTAAGTGAAAAAGAGGACAGAGAAACTAGGACAAGGATTGGTATAAAATTTCTGATGCTGTCCAAAAGCACCGTAATTTCTCTGAAAGTGCTGCAAAAAGGAAACACCTTATCTGGTAAGGCAAATCCTCTTGCTGAGTACACAGATGTGAGATTATTGAGCTTTTAACATTCGCAGGGCTGGTGTAATGTCAATTCTCCTCAGATCGGGTGTACTCACCAGATCATTGGGATCGACTGACCTTCAGAAACATGTGAGAATCGCCCCGAGCTAGAGAACTTCTCCACAGCCAAGCTTTGAATTCAAGTGTCTTTATAAGCATGGGTTAGTTTAAGTCCTTGGTCTCACCAGTTCAAAATCAAACAACATTTTTTCTTCTAAATCAAATCAAAGTCAATATCCGCACATTTTTCATACTGGGAATTATTTGATTCCAGGGATTATTTAAGGGCAAGCTTCTTTCGATTATGCTAAAAGAAAGCCTTCTCAATTGCTGAAGTAAGACAGTTGCTAAATTCTACACATGATATGTTTATGTAAATGCGTCCATAATTTAGCCCTAACCCACGGCTATAAAGGAAGAATTTCAATAACGTCATTTAAGCAAATTTAGATTTCTGAGATATACTTATCGCAAGCACCAAATAGTAATTTAAACTTACTTTAAGCAATGGTATTAAGAGTTCATCATCAGGTTCTGTGTATGGAATCACCCTGTCAACTTCCTGGATAGCACTCCATCCTTTTCCAATGTATTCCTTGGCTTTCTTGTTTCTGCTGTGCAGGCCTCTCTGAACAGTGCCGAATTGTCCTCTTGTTACTAAACGAATAAAATCGTATAAATCGCACTAGAAACAACAACAGGAGAAAGAAACCCCGCCCAAAAATAAATAAAAAACCCACCTGAATTTGAAAGAATAGATTACATGAAGCAGCATTCTGGAGGGATTTCAGTAGCCCTGATCTCCACATTGCTGTGTAATTGAGGTTATTGTTCTTTATTTTTTCAATTACATTAAAATTATATCTTGGTGATTTAAAAAACCCATGAAATCATAAGTAACTTATGAAATGCAAAATCGTGGGGTGATTGAAATAATAGGAATAGTGGATGAGCAGAGCTGTCTCTCATGCATGAACCACCCAAATATCATTTTCCATTCATTATATAGGTATGATTTCTTTTCAGATAAAAATCGGGGGAAGAAGATCGAAGTATCTGAGATATTATGGACGTGAAGGTTTATGGTTTTAGCGTTTCCCTTGCACGTTTTAATTTTTTCGTACTTTGGTGTAAGTGGAAAAGTGCATCCTTACCATTTTTGTATTAGTTTTCTGTTTGTTTCCACAGTGTAATTTTAAATAATTTTGATTTTCTTAAAGCATGAATTGGTTCTAAATTATTGTCTCGTTTGAACCTGATTCTTATTATAGTTTTAAAAATTAATATTTTTTTAATTTTTAATGTGAATATATCATGTTTTGCTCCTCTCACATGTAGGTCTTTTAAATTCAAACGTCACATTTTTCTCAATTTTTTTATATATTATAATTTTTTGTTCATTTTTAAATGATAAATTTGATCTAGAGTTGTTTATAAAAGTGGGATGAATTAAAAATGGAAAGCATCTAGTAACCATCAAGCATTCATACACTTTCTTGACACTTCTTAAACATTTCTAAAGCATTTAAGGCTTTGGGCCACTTCACACATCATAGATCTTCATTCCTACAAAAACATACTCCTACTTTTTAGCTTTACACACCTACAACCTAATCCATAATTTATTGTTAAATTAAATTGGGATCTAACTGAGGCTTATCCCTAAATGTACCTCAAGCACCAAGTTTTCATTTTTTAGGCATTGCATGGTGTAGAAGATTTTGTTAATCACAACAGTTACCCTCAAAAAATAAAGAGAAAGTGATTGTGCTAATACTAGACATCATCACACCAGGCTACCAAATGACAGCATAGTAGAGAGGACATTAGCATGTTTGGGTAGACAAGATTGCACCCTATTAGATAGGAGCACACAAGAAAGATAGAAATACATGTTTTCCCATCCCTAACAAATCAGTAGTAGGATATGTACAAATATGAAACTATCCTAAGCAATGATGCATTCTTCCACCCTTTTATGAGTTGTCCAACACCTTCATGTGGCTAGAGAAATCAAACACTCTTTATCCCTTCTTTTTTTTCTTTGTGCATTTCAATCTAATGCTAGTTTAACCTCAACTTTGTGTTTCTTTGATTAATAAATCTAAAAGTTAATTAGGTGCATAATTTGTTGTTTTAGATTAGATTTTAAAGTAAAATAACAAATTTTAGTAATTAAATTTATAATACTAAAACTAGGCTTCTATTTTTACATTAAATTTTGGTGAACCTAACCTTCTATTCCACTACTTCCTTGCATATGTTATAAAACTAAAAACACAAAAATGGCAAAAATAAAAACAAAAGCAAAAACAACCAAAAAATTTATGGCAACCTTTTGGATGACCCATTCTCCTTGAGTGTCTTGCTTGTAACTCAATGTCCAAATTGTTCCACTTCGATTATTTCTTCTTGGCATAAACAAGAGCACAGTTTACAAAAAAAATCTTAATCTTTTGATAACTTAGGGGTTGCAATTATCCATTGATTTTTAATATTTATATCATTCAAACTTTAACACAAAATAAACCAATAAAACCTCTTACATCTTATGTCTTATATTTGAAACTAATACTTCCATCTTTCATTTGTATCCTCCTTTTTTTTCTCTTCAGACACATGTACAAAATCCTCCACATGATGACCTCTTCTTTCATGTGCTCTTGTTAGGGTCCATATTGGGATTTGTTTCCAAGTGTTATTAACATTCAAATTATTTCCCACATCCACAATCTTAAAGCTCTCCTCTTTTCTTCTTGTCACTAGGGTTTAATGATGATTTACTTTCTTTCACTTCATGAGAAATATTCACCCTCCCACCTAACCTTGTATGCTCTTCCCTTTACTAATAGCTTCTACCATTCCCCTTACTACCCTTCACACAAAAATTAATCGATACCGACTTATGTTGCTAACTCTTCAACTTTCACCCTCAAATTCTTGGACATGTGATTTCCTTCTTTGGTTTAAATGAATTCTCTTTATCACTTGATACTCACATGCAATACCTAATTCATCACCCTAGGCTTGTTTGCTTTCTTAGCACCTACCCACATTCCTTAAGCACCCTTATGTATTTTACTCCAACTTCAACCTAGATTGGTTTCCTCCCTCTACCACCCTCTTTCACTTCTCCCCCTCACCACACTTCTTGTTGATTTCTTCGATCTTAAAGGTTCAACACAATGCTTTATTTGAAAAATATAAGTGTGCATGTTTCTTTTCCTAATTACTCTTCTCAATCTTCAAACTTGAACACATTTAATGACATAAAAAATCATATGATATAAATCTAAATTTTTATTTCCTCTATGTGTACAATTTTTTTATAATGAAGATGTTATTTTTATTATATTTTAATTATATTGTACATGATGATGTACTTGAATAGTTTAATCTATATGGCATGCATTATAATTTTTTCTCTACATTAATGAATGAATTTTATGTCAAGAACTAAAAATTTCACTTTGTAAAGACCCTTACCAAATCTTATCTTTATTTTGTGTTTTTGGTATTTGGGAATTTTGTCAAACACTTGCCTACAAAATCCTTTCAGCTATGCAATGATATTTTTCCTTTTATATGGTGATTGTAATGTATGTAAGACTTCCAAATAAAGTGTCACTAACTGAAAATGCAATGAGAATGCAAATGCAATTAATTTTCCAATTTCCCCCAAACTATTTGATGACTGAAATTTATGCAAATATGTAGTTACAGCAAAGAGATTTCGTCAAAAATTTCATGTGCAAACTCCGCATCACATATAATAGCAAATGAAAGACTCCAAACTGATTACAATTCTTTACAAATTTCTCCTACAACTGATTGCCCTCAAATAGGAACGATTTTACAAAGCCAAAAGACAAAGTCGACTCAAACTAAAGTAACAGTGATGCAATGCAAATGTGGATAATTTATCATATGAAATGTATTACAAACTGTTGTGTTATCAGCGACTCAAGGCAATACAAATGCAAATCTAAATACAAACTTTTTCTATTGAAATGAGAACCTGTGATGACGACTTGCCCAGCAAAGTGAGTATGAACAATGCCTCTCAATATCCAAAATCGAACTGACTGTAGTTGTGCCTATGCAAAGAAGTCGCCCTCCAAAAATAAATGAAATCGTCCTCCAAAGATGGCTATGAGTGATCCCTATGAGTTGCGCCAATGTTGTCAAGGAAACCACAACTTGCCCAGCTAAGAAGTTGTCCCGCAATGGGGTGATCCCACAATAGTGGTTTACAATTTTTGGCCAAACTGGACACTGAAATTATTATTTTTAACTAAATCTTCACATTCGGGCACCTATAGCGGCTAAACCGTGAGGAATTTGAAGATGATGTAAACTAGAGTCTCGTCACATTTTGTCTATAGATTCTAAAAATATTTTTTCAAAAAATTTGGAATCAGATTGTATTTCTTTTTCCATCTCCCACGAAAACTAGCTTTTTTCATAAAACAACATTTTAAAAAAATGACGCACACCGTATAACACATAAATTTTTTTCCATGAAGGATAAAAATCTAATTCTTTCGAATTTAGATTTGTAACTCCGATGTCTAGTGCTTCCACTTGGTTAGATAATTTTTTATTGAATATTTTTTCTTTAATCAAGTTTTGAAGTCAAACCAATTACAATTCAGACATAGCGTGACTGTATAACGCCTAACTTTTTTTGTATATATCAAAATTCAATTTTAATTTTTTGCTGGATCAAGGACTTCAATATCTGGTGCACTCATTTTTTTCAATTTTTTTTTGATAATCTGCTATTTTTTCACATGTGCATAACAGAGACCTTCATTTTCGATGAAAAACCTATGTTTAATAAAACTAAAAAAACAAGACAGAATGAAACCAAAACATATTAAACTTATATTCGTTGGATAGCTCATTCCAAGGACTACCTAAATCTAGTTGGGTTTATGAAGAATCCTCCATTTTCATCCTCAAACCAACCTTCGAAGAGTAAAAAATTAGGTTTTGTTTGTGTCTAAGGGGGAGAATCAGGGTTTAGGGGGGTTCGAGCGAATCACCTTGATTACATCTATTTTGATTTCTTTTTGGGTGGCAAAAGCATTGAATGGGTTCGCTCGAACCCTAGTTTGAGTGAACTCATTTTTGGTTCGTGCGAACTTTCAAGTTCGTACGAACCCCCAGAATCAAAAAATTTGCCATGGAGTCATTTTTTCTCAATTTTCCTTCCTACATCAAATTGTAAACCACTATTGTGGCTTCACCCAATGATGAAATTGATTTGTCAAAGGACTAAAAATGAACCTCCCAAAATCACACTTCTCTTGATCCTCCAAAATTTGGTCATAGGTCACCATTAATTTTTTCCCAAGTAGGAAGACTAAATTATCTCCCTCTCAAATATCTAGCTAGGGTTGATCTTTCACAATGGAAACCAATATCCTAGAGTATTCAAACCCTTGGACAATGCAAGCATTCAAGCTTTCACCACACAGGTATGAAAATAAAATAACTCAAGACCTCCTCAAATGGCTTGCATTCAACTCCTTATAAAGAATTCTCAATCACCTTCAAGAAGCTTCTAGAAAATAATATTATTTTATTCCCCAAAGTGACTTTATGATATAATATTTTATTTTAGTCACTTTATTAAATTAATTAAATATAAAGCTATCTTATGATATTACTTTATTGAGATAACTTTACAAATAGTTAATTTAATTATTATTCCCTTATTTCTCCTTTTAGCCTTTGGGAATAAATAAAGGCTAAATGATCTCTGAGTGGCTACTGAGAAGGGGACATTACACACTTCTTATGAATTTAAAAATAATGAAAGCAATTCCTCACCCCTTTATTCTAGTCAATTGATGCTACCCCTAGACCTTGATGTGACACTTTTCTATCCCTCTTTCATTCCTTACATTCATATGTTCTCTAATAATAAGGATTTATTTAGAGATAGTAAGGCCTATTTGCTTTCCCCCACTACTTAGGGATATCCTCTTCCTCCAATTCATGATGTGTCCTCTCCCAAATGCTTACATGTACTTTTATTGATATTAATCTCTTTTGATTCTTTTAGTGAGTCCTCAAGTGATATTGAGGCTCATGCCCCTTATGATGATTACCCTATCAACAAGCCTCTTATCACTTTGATAAACTATCATGTCATTCCTTATGTGCATCCTTCTCTCAAAACTCTTTATTTATGTCATAGGTTGGACCATACACACAATATTGATCATGATAACATCAAAAGACATTACTTAAACATTATATGGATGATTTTCTTAATGTATTGGGAATTGATGATTCTCTTAAATATCCTCTCTCCCGCATTTCTCTTCCTACATCAAAATACACCTTTTATGTGCATGGTTTCAATCCATTCTACTTATCAGCCTTCGCTTCCTCTTAAATTATTTGTATCCACTTCCCCTTCCATACCTCTTGTTGGGTCCCAAAATTATTATCATTACTCACACTCCTAAAGGAACCAATCCACTTTAATGCCAAGGAAATGTTGTCATGAAGGGGGATTAATGAACTCATCAATATAATATAATTTATTTAAGGCTAATTGTTGAGAGTGGATAAGATATCCTTCACTTCAAGCTCAACTAGACCTAGAAGGGTGGTCCTAAAGGTATTCCTTAATAGTATTAATCAAATCCAAAAATTGGACAAACTAAAAGTGTTGTAGTAGTATCCAATATACACTTGGTCCAAAAAGTGACACTAGACCAAAGATTAGCATATTGCACATAAAAACCTATCTTTAGCTAATAAAAACATTATTGCATAACCATAAGATGTATTTATGTAAAACCTGATTCCTAAAAGTGAGAATATTATGGCTTGTTGAAGATGCTTCCTTGAGTGAACTACTAAATCATGTGGTGCATACAACCTACCATTCCTACTCCTAAACTACTATCAAAATAAAGTTTTTTCAAGTGCATGATGGACCATAAGTTTTCATGATGGCAACTTATTTATTAGGTTAAACAATCATAATTAAATACCAAGAAGAATGCATTGAAAAAATAGTAAATATGATATCAAATAACTCAACATACTTAATAATCCTCACCAAACTCTAGAAATACATTTCTAATAAAGAAGATAGCAATACAAACAATTACTTAAAATGTTGCAATAACTATCAAATCCTTATTACAATCATACTAGAAAATGCGATAAGAGGAAACCATAAGTTATAAACCTATAATAATTTGTCACTTATGAGTTCCCCTAAAGATTTACAAATGGTCAAGGAGACATTTAGTTAAAGGCATCAATTACAAACCTGTTACCTCTTTGTGATATATAAAACATGTGTAGGAAGCTAGACTTGTAAGAGTTGAAACTTAGACAATCCTTAACATTGCAATCATGTGGAAATGGAGAAATGACTAACCTTGGATGATCAATGAACTAGTATATATATCACTTTGTTTGGATGCCTGGTTGTTTGTGAGAATTTGATATTTAACTAGATATCATAAATGTGGCATGTGAGATTAAATGAAATCCTACATAATATATTGAATAGGAAATATGGAACTTGTGCAAAGATTATCAGCAACCAAAACTTCAACCATCATATTCATGGTAAGATGGCCACCCTCATCTTCTACCATTAATATTGTAATAAAATTCATCCCCTTGGGATGGATATAGGTTTCTAGGTTGGAAAATTCTTCTAGAGTAATCTTAGAGTCAAATCAAATCATTAATGGCATGCTACAAAGTTTAGTGAAGTGGTTGAGACACACAAGAAGAAATATGGGGATTCAATGTGAGAGAAGAGGTCAAAATTGAATATAACAAGGAAGTTTAGAAGTCGGTTGAAACTCCACAGAAATATGGAGAAAGCAAATAAATAGATTGGAAGAAGTGTGGGGAAATATGTGGAAGTGGACATCAAGATGATAAATGGAAGTTTGGAAGTCCACAAGGAAGGATTGAAGGGAATGTGAGAAAATTTGGGAGGAATGGAGGTGCAAAACTTCATTGTATGACTAGAGGTGAGAACTAGACATTTGGATGAAAGCTTTAGAGTGCATTAAAATTCCACAAATGGATGGAAAGGATGCAAGAAAAACATGTGGAATTGGTGAAGGGAAGTGGAGGAGATGGAGGAAGAATGGAATGGAATAATTCCACAAGTGCAATAAGATTCCATAAAATAGGAGTGGCAAAAACGCACTTGAAAGTATCAAAGAACTAGAAATTTGGATGTTTGAAGGTGGAGGGAAAATGGAAGGAGTCTATATGACCTCTAAAATTTTAGAAGAGAGAAACAAGGAAGGAAGTATTGATTATAAGAATTAGAAGTGGAGAAGGATTAAATATTAGGAAGAAGAGTGTAATGGGAAGAAGTCTAGATAAACTCTATACTTTCTCAAAGCACATAAAACTTGATTAAAAGTGTAATAACCCCTACTCGTGTAGACAATATTTTTTTCGATTTCTCTTTCTAGTTTGACAATGCTAGCATAAACTATTTCTACAGTCTGACTTGAAAAGACTAATTTCTGATAAATACAAATTTCTGACTAAGACACTAATATACTTTCAAATATGGCAAGTAGATGGTACATAAGATCTTTTCATCAACTATGATATCTCATTTATTCATAACCGAAGTCTTACAATCTGCAGAATTATAGTCGATCTCAAGAATCAACTCAAATACATAGCAGCTTAAATCAAGACCATAACCCAGGTTAATTGCAACTATTTATTCATATACAATGCAAATATGCATTCAAGAATTACACCAGGCGAACAATGTATTCAGGCAATATTCATATAAATGTTGAAGCTAGACAGAGATAATAAACATGATCCTCATGAAATATATAAGTTCTGACCTGGTATTGTTCGGATAGCACATAGGACAAATGCGAACGCCAGCAGGGGAAATAGCATTAACAAATGAACCCGTCAAACAGGCACACAGCTCCCGAATGAGATACGGCAATCCTTAGCAATAATATCCGCCTAAACCGTAACAACATCTAGTGCTCATATATTCGCTATATTGAATATTCACAATTCCCTTCATTCTGGCGGCACTAACGACTTGACAATTAAATCCACCTCATTCTATATATACCGCATTCAATAATCCCGATGAAGGATGGAGCGATAGCTTAAGTGTCTCATTCTATATATACCGCATTCAATAATCCCGATGAAGGATGGATCGATAGCTTAAGTGTCTCCTCAGCTTTGACTCTGGTAATCCACGACCTACCCAATTCGCCGATGATCATCTCTACAATGAAGCGGCGCCCATAATAGTTACAGGAAAGGCCCGATAACATTTCCTTTATTCATATACTCCTGGAAAGCACGATTATAAGCAGTGAATAAGATTGGCGGATAGAGAATGGTCACACTTCAGCATTTGAATATCAACCACAATATATGAGACCAGAGCCGGCAATAACACAATTTGCAGGATGCGAATAGATGCAATGTGAAGGGCGCCAACAGAAGCACAATCCCGATTCTCCCAAGTGATAATTATGGACACAGCGGAGTATATGCCTGGTATCGTCAATGACGACTAGCCGTTGTGGAAAGAGATAGGCAGTATCGACCTCCTCAAAGCTAAGCAACATGTGAAGCTGAAATGCCAACCCACGTCAATTCCCGTTTTCTCGCCAGATCAATGCTCTTATATCCACGATTCATTCAGCCACATAGCCGTTTATCCACAATACGAATTCTCCAATATGAGATCGACCATATACAACCTCCCACGATTTCCTTATTTGCTTTTATTCCCGTCACTTAATAATTTTGAAGACCCGATATCTCTTGAATAATCGCGACCTCGGTCCTAATATCTGACAGCTTGTGTAAAGAGACCCCAAATGTCTTATTCTACCAGGCGATTACAAACTTTGTCTTATTCCTCTTTATCTCATCTACCCGACACATCATTCAATGGTCGATTCCATTCCTTCAAGCTAGTATAACACTTCAGATGTTCTGAAATATAATATGGGATTTTTCTGTATTCATTACTGATATCGCTGCTGTCCTTCGCACATAAATAATATTTAACTCCCGGGATAGGAAACTATGGCCAATATAAATTGGTTCCAAACCCAATAACAAATTTGCAGAACAAATCTGAATATAAGCAGCTCAAAATAACTGTAATCTGATATCAAAATTATCACCTGTTTATAATCCTGCAATGTTACCCATGAAGCCCTGAAATTTTGTCTTCAAAGAAGACTCTCAAAATTTCCTTAATCGCTCAATGTGAACTCTGTCATGAACCCACTTCCAAAAAGAGCTGGGTTTTCATCCAACCATTCTTCTAACCACTGAAGGTTTTCATCCTCATAGGTTGACCTGAACCTGAGATTCAAGCTTGCAATAATGCAAAAGAAAACTAATTCATCAATGGATGTCTAAATGCTTTGCACACAATTCCTTTTAAAGGCTCCAATGAATCTTTTTGAAGAAGCCAACTTGCAACTAACCCTAATTTCTAGAAGAATGCTTATTTGATAAAGTGACATTTTTAATATTTTAATATTTCCACTTTATTTTAATTAAAGTAATTAATTAAAATCATCCTTTTGAAATAATATTAATTTTTGAACAACTTAAATTAATTAAATCACTTTATTAAATTTTTGGAGACATTACAAAAAATTAGGAAAGGAAGGAGGTAGGATGTGAAGGAGGGTGAGAGGTCAAGAAATGGAAGGGAAATGGAAGAATCTAGATGTCCATCAAAATTATAAAAACTAATGGAGTGAAAGGAAACATCAAAAGTTGGAGATCAAAGATACTAAGGAATCTATATCATAAGGCATGTGTATAAAATGATGAGTGAAGTTCTCTAACTATAAAAGATAGCATCGCATAAAATGTCAAAGTGCAGTAGTTAGAAGAAAAGCATGTCCATATGAGAAATTTTAATATCCTTTAAACAAGGATAAAGGAAAAGGCGAGGGTTGAAGGAAAGGAATGCTAGGAAGGGAAACTCTAAAACTCTATCAAATATGTGAAAAATAACTTGAAGACCTCCACAAATAGAATTTTTTAGTTTTTTTCTAAGTTGTAGTAAATAATAGGAACATTGTGGATGATGAGAAACAACACAATTGATTTCGACCAAGGAAGACCCATTCAAGTTTTTATTAGATCAAGTTATATATGATGGACAAAGTGAGGTCTATATGCACAAAGGAGGTCTAGACTTAAGTAATTTGGTCATATTTATATTGAATCCCAAAACCTCCCTTGAACCAATGGAATTAGTCTTTATTTATTTTTATCCCCCTCCATGCTCTTGTATTCTTGCTATTATAACTTTCCTCCTATGCATTCCACCTCCCATGCTTAATTTTATCCTAAATTGGCTTATGTGAATAACTAGATCAAAGAAATAGAAACAAATTTGGATAAATTCATTTGCTCTCATACCAACGAATCTATGCAAAAATTATTATGTTTTTCTTTGTCTTCTATAATCCTCACATATTCTTCTCTCATCAGCCTTGGGACATTGT
Organism: Sequoia sempervirens; assembly: GCA_007258455.2. Taxonomy (NCBI): domain Eukaryota; kingdom Viridiplantae; phylum Streptophyta; class Pinopsida; order Cupressales; family Cupressaceae; genus Sequoia; species Sequoia sempervirens. The sequence goes on along the minus strand of VDFB02072274.1, from coordinate 92,824,185 downwards.
GCTTTCACAACTATTATGGCAAGGGGATTTTGTGCTTTAATATACTATGTATTTAACTCATCCATGTAGTCATGCTTTGGATCAATTTAACACCTTGGCCCATCGTTCACCACATTCCTTCTCTACACATAGTCCACAAATTTGTACACCATTTTTAATTCAATGTGAAACTTCCAATCCATCTTACATATTGGATACAATACAAGAAAATTATCTATGAACATGTTAGAGCCTATATATTTATTTTTCTTTCCTTGGTTGAAAATTTTGGTTTTTAGCTTCTTAAAACTCATCAAATAAAAACATACTTCAATTTTCTCATTCCTTTCTTAACCTATCTCATTCAGCTATACAAGTTGATTACAAGTTGTTAGAAATCCATCTCCTCCCTTCTAGAGACCCTCCATAACACACTTATCTTCTACCCAAGCCATCTCCTACACCTTATTCTTCCTCATTATTCCACTTTTTTCTACTCCTAACAATCCTCTAGAATTATATCTATATATTCTAACATTCCCATTCCAACCAACACTAAATTCTCCTCCCTTTATGGTCTTACCTCTTTCTTTTAGTTTTTGTTGTTTCACTCTCTCATTTGAAAACTTATTATATTTTTATGTTTTCTTTCACCTTTTCATTTTTATGGTTTTATATGTTTTCTTCCTTCCATTGTGACTTCTTCCTTTGGGTACAATACAATAAAACTATCTATGAACATGTTAGAGCCTATGTATTGTGTTTTCTTTATTTGGTTGATATTTTTGGTTTTAGCTTCTTAACACTCATCTTGAATAAAAACATACTTCAAATATCGCATTCCTTCCTTAACTTATCTTGTTCAGCTATACAAATTGATTACGAGTTGTTAGCAATTCATCTCCTTCCTTCTAGAGACCCTCCATAGCACACTTGTCTTCTATCGAAGCCATCTCCTACAACTTACCCTTCCTCATTATTCCACTTTTTTCTACTCCTAACAATCCTCTAAAATTGTATCTATATATTCGAACATTCCCATTCCAAACCAACACTAAAGTCTCATCCCTTTATGGTCTTACCTCTTTCTTTTAGTTTTTGTTGTTTCACTCTCTCATTTGAATACTTATTTTATTTTTATGTTTGTTATCACCTTTTCATTTTCATGGTTTTATATGTTTTATTCCTTCCATTGTGACTTCTTCCTATGAATTTTAAGATGATGCAAAGCATAAAGGTGCTTCACCTTTGTCATGGTGACATGAATCTTATTACCATTATTATGTTCCCTTGAAATTCTTCATTTTCCCTTGTATACTTGTTTACCCTTCCTAATGTGTCCTTGTGTGTGATGAAAGGAATTGAAGTGCTTAAAAACTATTCTCCTTATGTCGATCTAATTACATTGCCTCATTCATTGTTTGCATGCTACTTTTGGATTTTTATTTATATTGTATATATTGTGCTTGAACTCGCAACATTCCCTACTCCCCCATGTTCTTTAATCAAAAACATGATTTTCCTCATCTTTATTTTCTACCTTTCATGGTTGGGGATATTTCTTAGTCTATACTTATAATACTTACCATATCACACACCTATATTCCTTTTTCTACTTGTGGTGATCTCTTTATCTTCTCTTACAATGTTCTTCCTCTCACTTTATTTCTTAGTCTATAAGCCATGGTTCTTAAATTATGTTATTATTTATACGATAGTTTTTAATGTATTTTATATTTCTCATTCAAACTATTGGTACTCAAACATGTAGCCCCACAAATTCCAAGACTCGCACAAAAACTCGAGGCTACAAAAATTCAATGTAGGTGATAGGCATGTCTTATGATCAGAAAATCACATGAACGAAATAATTCTTGTGAGTGGGAAAGATCACCTTCAGTTGTAGGATTTACAAGGAAAAGTGGGTATTCCTCAAAGTTTCCATATATAATTAAAGAGAAACAATCATTTAAACTCAAACTTAGCTTGTTCTCCCAGAGAAATTTCTTGAGAACTTTGACCCTTCTTACGACGAACGTAATAGCAAATTCCTTCCAGTGTATAAACTTAGCAACAAACCCAAATAGAAGATTTAGAATACTGGACTTCAAAAGAAAGCGAGAGGCTTTCAAATGCATTCGTATCCCCAGTGGGGTCGCCAAAAACTGTTGGCTGAATATTTTGCAAACTTGTGAGGTTTAGCAAAATGGTGGTTTCAGCCGAAGTGTGAAATAAAACTCTCCTAATTAAGGGAAGGCTCCCCCTTTCCTATTAACTAAAACAAATATGGGTGGAACGATAACCTTTCCTCTTGTTTCAGGAAAGATTAAATTATTTTCTCTTCGCAGAAAAGTAGCATTAACTTTTAAATAAACTCTTACATCAGCTTGCAATAAAATCAAGAGAAAGGAAATGAAGTTTCCTGAAAGTACAAAGATTTATGTCACTTCCTTGGAGACGAGAAAACAATTTCAAGCACAAAGTCTTGAAAATATGAGATCCTACCTACCCTTTTGAAAGATAATTTGAGAACAAATTGCAATATATAACAGCACAAAGTCTGTAAGTATAATGCATTCAAGAATCACCTAATATGAGAATTATTATAAGCACAAAGACTTATAATTCTTCCCAATTCCTAATCACAAATTAAGCTAATTTAACCTTTTAAACTATGAATTCAAACTTTAATACTCACAGCACAAAGTCTGCAGATATTTCAAGTGAAACTCTCTTTAGCAATTTTCCACAATCTCCAAATAATCACAAAGTAATGCTCCAAAATGACATAAGAACACAATGGATGCAAAGTAAGATTTCAACACAAAGTCTGAAATTTCCAATTCTTTGATATTACTTGAAAATTAATAACTTATAACTATAAAGCTCAAAGTATTTATGGGTACAAAATTCTGCAGAATTTTCTTGCTTGCCAAAAAGATGATAATTACAATAGACCCCCTCAAGTATTTATAGGAGAGAAGTCTTGAGAAAAAGGTAGGAGGATCTCAACTAACTTGAGAAATTCTCTCAACCACTAACTAACTGAAATTGACTTATTCAACATTACAAGTCCTATTATATTTTTGACTTGTAATGTAATCACATGTAATTACATTTTACAAAACTGCAAGTGAAAGGAACACTTGCGATTACAAAATTTGCTTTTACATGTAACTTGTCGAAAACAAAATACATAAAGATAAAGTGTTATGAGACACTTTTATTTTATTTCAGTCCTAGCTTTGAAAGACTGAAATTTGTTGATAATTTCCTGCAACTCATCTGGATCGGGGCCTAGTGTGTTCTTGGAAACCACAACAGTCTTAAGGATTACATCAAAATACCTTATTGTTGCTTCTTTATGTTCTTCATGGACAATTTGCATCTTATCAAGGATCATTCGATGATTAAAAAATTTATGAATTGAATCCATGGTAAATTGTTCTGATTCTAGCTCTTGACAAAGATTTGTTGTTATTTCTGTAGTAATCACATCAGTTGCAAGTAATTCTCCTTTGTGATTTAAAATATTGCAAGACATTTTCTCAAAGCTAGAAAGTATGTCTTGCTCAACTTCGTCACTCATCTCTAGTGTAGCCTGAACATCTTTGATGAGATCCTCAATAACTAATGACTTGTTTGTCATGAGTTCTTCAAATTCTACATATTTCTCTCTATTTGGTATTATTGAATTGTTGCGTAGGATTTCTAGCTTGACTTGATCCATCTCATGCCATATTTTTAAATCTTTTCCAAGTGAATCCAAACTTTGCTTGAAAGATACCAAAGTCTGATTCATCTTTACTCTTGTTGTTCTGACAGTACTCAAAATTTGTAATGCCTTTTCAATCACTGGTATACCTTGATCAATCAGTTGTGCTGCCCAAGAATCAACTTCTTTAGCCTTTTGTGCAATCTTCTCCAATTTTTTGACTGATTCTTCAGAGGTAAAAGAAGTCAATGGATTAACTTGCTCTGAAGAGTTTGTTATTTTCTGAATCACTGAGATGAGTTGTGAATTTTTCTCTTTAAGCTCACTTTTCTTTGCTAGTAATTCATCATACCTTTGAACCAATGAGGCTACTGAATATATGGCATCATGCATAAGACCTGAATGTGTTTGTTTGTCAAGTTCAACTTTAGTAAGCCTATAATCTGATAATTGCATTTCTTCAAGTGGCTTCTCAGATAATGGTTCAGCTATCTCTGCATATCTCATTTTATTTTCATCTATCACCACTCGTGAGACCTTCTTTGCTTTCTTTGTAGCCCTGGATTTTGGTTTCGTAATTTGTTTGAAATCAAATACATTAGGAGAGATTTCTTTCTTTTTCCTTTTGGGCATAATTGAACTCAGCCATGAGGTTAATTCTAACGAGCTTACATTAGAGACATCAACCATGATTTCTGAAGAAACTGGCTCTACCTGTACTATAGTTGTCACCTTAGGAGAAGTATTAGTTTGAATTGCAATAGGGATTTGCTCAGATGGATGCACATGATTTATTTTTGTCATAAACTTATCAAAACTCAAAGCAGAAGTATCAATTTCAGATAGGGGAATGTTGGAAGTGGTCACATAAGAAGAATTATCATAAAAAATTCTCTCCAAATCGTCATGAAAAGTTCCAATAGGAATCTCCATACTATCATCAACAGTTGTTCTTGATTCCACAGGATTTACAAATACATTTGTATCAATATCCATAGGTATTTGTGGAATGATTGCATGAGGAGAATCTGAGACTGTTGAAGGAGGTGATTCTAGTGCATTTTCTTCATAAGTATCATCTTCATCATTAAGAACATGTACCTGTACCTGTGATGTTTCTTTCCCCTTCATTGAAACTTCTAGTGGAGGAATTACCAAAGCTCTGCTGACCCTTAACTTGATTCTCGTGCCAAAAGAAGAAGCACCTTCCTTAGATTTGTCTCTGATTTCAAATCTTTGTCCGACTGGACCAGCCAAATCATTCTCTACATCACTTTTGATTTTGATGGTTTTAACATTATTATCCTTCAACCAAGCATTGGTATTAGCAAGGATGGGTTGAAAACAATCAAGGATAGAATCACACTCCTTTTTAGACCATTGTGGGGACGGGAAAGGAGCTTCTGTAACTCTCTGTTCAATGTATTTTGGAACTAGGATTTCTCCATCATCTATCATCCCTTCAGGAATTCTGGTCAAGTTAAGATCCACAATCTTCTCTAAGGTAAGTCTGTTGTAATCCATCCTTCTTATATCTTCTTCAGTACGAAGATCCACCCAGATATCTTCAAGATGATGAACATGAGCAAAGGCCCTTTTGATTTTATCCTTCATCCCATGATAATCAAAGTCTTGTCTTGCGATGAATTTCTTCAGCTTGATTTCTTGAAGCTCTGCATCCATTGCTTTGGATTTTTGAGAAGTGTTTAAAGAATACCGACCAATCTGTAATGGATTGTGAGAAGAAATAGTAATACCCAACTTGTGACTAGAAAGTTGTACAAAATGTATGGCCATAAGCTATCTTGCTAACTCCATCAAAATAATTCTATTAGTAGGGTATTGAGGCAACATGTATGGCTATCCAATAAAACATCCAACTCTCATATAAGTGAAAGTAGGAAACTGCAGAAACAAGCAACCATATTCATTCACTTTCTCCCAGGCTACTTCAAAAATTCTTCTAACTTTGAGTGATTTTTCAAAAAGACACATAAAGTAACCAAAGAAAGCATCCTGTACTCTTCTGTAATGATGCCTACTGGGTTTTAGAGTTAGTTGATCATAATATTCCCAAACTGGCACTAATGATTTGTTCCCCTTTGTAGAAAAACCAGGAAACTATCTGAGAGATGCATCAATATACACTAAATAAGAATTCATATAAAAGGTGTAGGTAGTATGAACTTGTGCCAATTGTCTACACAGGTTGTCACTGATAAATTCTCCCCAGAAAATATGAGACTGTCCTTTCTTCATAACCCCGATGTACTTGTACATCCAAATTTCAAATACATTAGAAAACTTCAAACCTGCTAACCTGCTGAGAAGTGTAATCATATCACCTATTTCTTCAATGAAATCAGAACGATGCAACTTGGGCCATCTAGTAAAGCAAGTTCGGGGAGTCTTCAACCATTTAGCACTGATGTGTCTATTGCAATCTTCTTTTCTTTGTTTGTAATGATCTATAGCACTCTTGATTGTGATATCAACATATAATGGAGCAGCAGGTACTTTGAAGATTTTATCAATTACTTCAGCCTCCAAACTTATAATGACATTTCCATCATCGTCCTTGATTGTTCTTGTTTCTTCATCAAAATGAGAAGCACATGCAAGCACAAATTTTGGTTCTAAGGCAGCCATTGGAAATGAAGAAACTAGATGAATATGACTTCTGAGAAGAAATTGCATATCATGAGTCGATGGGTTCATCATTCTTTTCAAGAACTCAGACATATCAACATGTCCGATCTTTATGTCTCTAATATCATCAATGAGAGAAACTACCTGAGAGGGAGCGATCTCATTCAAATATTTATCATACTTAGCCTTCATCTTTTTATTTGGAGGTGATACTGGCTCTTCTTTCATCGAATAAGAATCTAAAATACTGTGATGAAAATCTAGAAGAGTAAGAACATCTTTAGAAGCAATGGGTGATTCCATGATATCAAGATCTGAAAAACTGGTAATCTCATGAAGACTTGCTTAGGTTTTGAACTTATGGAAATACTATGGCATAAAGATGTTTGGTGAATATGCTTTGGACAGTGATGGGAAACTGGATCTGAGAAGACCACTTGCAAGTTAGACTTGTAATTAGGTCTTGGAGACCCGATTTCAAGTGAAATGTGTTTTTTTATTGATGGGAACTTGCAGTCAGGTCTTGAGGACCTGATTACAAGTGGTGAAAACATGATATGGTAAAGGGAATGATTTTGAATGGGTGAATGGAAGGTAGGTAAATTAATTTGCAAGTGAGAGGCGAAGTGTATGGAAGTAAATGCGAGTGTTTTGAAGGCGAATGGATGTATTCTTAACTTGTAGTCAGGTCTTGAGGATCCAATTGCAAGTATGCAAACTTTTATCTATCAATGCATTTTGAAAATGCATCATAAACTTGACCAAGAAGAAATAGAAAATAGAAAGAAAAGAAAATAAACAAAACAAAAACCCAAAACATGCCTTGAAAAGCCCAAAATGCACAACTGAAGAATAAAAATGAAAACTCTTAAGTTGCAACCAACATTTATAAATAAAACAAGGTGAAGACTCCTCTTCAAACTCTATCAGCTGAACATTAAAGCCTCTCCTTAAGAAATGCAGGAAAGAGGAAGAAGGAAACACGCCAAGACAAAGTCAAAATCGAGCTTCTTAAACAAAAATGAATGCTACAGCAAGAACACGACTTGAGAATTGGGCATTTTGAAGATCAAGAAAAATCTCTTAAAACACGTCAAACCTTCAATAGGCGAAAGCAAGTCATTTTTTAAGAGAAGGCGAAATCACATGCAAACTTGTATTCGCGTCCCAGAGGCCCGATTACAAGTGAAAAATACATCACGTTATGCCTTGTGAGTTGGTCGTCGGGTCTTATGGTCCGATTTACAAGTGAATGTAAGTTATAAAATGTTTTAAAACTTTTCAAATTTTTGGTCGGGCTTCAGGATCCCCAACGCAAGTGATCAAAAGATAACAAAAAGTGCCTAACTTGCAATTCGGGTTTTAAGACCCCCTTGACAAGTTAGAAGAAAATAATAAAAAGACACAAAAGTTTCACTTGTAATTCGGGTTTTAAGATCCGACTGACAAGTGAAAAGAAAATAAATACTAGAAGGTATTGTAACTTGCAATTCGGGTTTTAAAACCCCCTTGACAAGTGAATAAAAAGAACATAAAAAGCAACTTAAAAAGCACATAAAGCAAATCACATTTTTAAGAGCTGATTGCAAGTTGAAAAATCACTTACATTTTAGAACATGAGAGTCTCCTACTTGCAACAAGGCGTCCAAAACCCGAATTGAAGAAGAAAAGACACAAGAAGAAGATCAAAACGAACACAAAAACAAAAAGAAAATGACCAAAATGACAACAAACCTCATAGAATATACAAGGCACAATTTTCTCTTAAGAAATGTGCATTAGAGTAACCAAGAATAGGAATTTTTAGAGAAAAATTTGTATAGGTTGTCTAGTTTTTGCTATGCAAAAACTGAGGACAACACTATTAATAAAGTGGATGGAGATATGCCTAAAAATAAATAGAATAAAGATTATGCATACAGAACTCCAAAGAATAAGGAACATTATAAATATACTTAGTCACCCCAAACATATCAACAATATTCCATATATAACAAAGAGAGACTATTATAAAATAGTTTGCAATGACTTTTAATGTTGTGACATTTATTTACACTTTGTTACACTAGGTTTCAAGATTCCCCTAAATAATTACAACCTACCATGGAGACTTTCACTTACAATAAATACCTTACAAGAATACCCTAGGATCCATAATTTATAAATATTCTTGAATCATTTGTAGAGTTGGACATTCATCATTTAATGCCCTAGGTAGCCTAAAACACATACAACTAAGAAGTTGGTTCAACAACAAACCATTATTACATATTTTTACTTGTATATATAGTTATTAGAACTTCATTGTGTGTGTTAGGTAGGAATTCTAGCTTGGTTAATAAGCTTGCAAGTTATCCAAGATTGTTACATCATCTTCATACAATCACATACCTAAAACCATGTCCATTTATAAATGAGGCATGATTATAAGGGGATTGTAAGAAAAAATATGTATAGGAGGGTCATCTCTTATTTTATTACATCTAGTTGGGGCCATTAATTGCACCCTAGGCTATGTGAAGAGGTAGGAAGGGTTTTCTATTCAAATGATGAGATATATTAAATTTCATGCCAAAGGGAGCAAGCAAGGAAAAAAGAATCAGCATGTCCAAAACCAGGGATTTGAGGATTTAGATAATCAAGGTATGCAAGATAGATAGAGGGGATCAATATTTGAGGTTTTAAGATGCCACATGATAGTCAACTTTAGGTATCAATAGGAATTTGTGGTTTCAAAATAAGGACGTGTGGAGAGGAGTGGGGATCAAGGAATTTATATTCCCACTACCACAACAAGAAATGAATCAAGGGAAAAGAGATCTCAAATGCATGAGAACAATTCATGAATGGAGTGATGAGGGTTGGGTTTTAATACTACCAAATACTTAATGCAGTTTGAGGACACAAGGGAGGAAAAGGCCCAAAAATAAAAACATGAATGAAAGCGATCGAGTATTAGGGAAACAAAATAACCAATTCCAAAGGAAGAAGAAGTAGGAATCAAAACATGGATAACTAGACACCACAATATAAGAGCAAAAAATGAATGGGAAGCATGTTGATATTCAAGGTTCTAGAGTGTGTAGTAGATTGTGCCAAGGAGGATTACGAGAATAATTATTTTGATATTCTATAGATGGGATGTCAAAAGTGAGTCAAAATTACTATTATGAAATAACCAATTACAAGGGGAAAGAGAATAAAAAATCATGTTCGGATCAAGGCTCAATGATGTGTAATAACTAGGTCCTCAAACATGATGGTCAAAGAAACCCTAAAGGTTTGGACTTAGAAGTGAAGGAAGTGAGACGAAAATGAGAGTGTTGGGATTAGAGATTCATAAGTAACATACACCAAGTATGTAAGAAGGGGAATTTGTGAGAGGAAATCCCAAAATATTAGGATTAATACTTTGGGATCAATGATACTATGATACCACTTTCCTTAAGAATTTGAAACCTCGATGCAAAATTACTAAAAAGAAATAGTATTTGAAGGTTACTTAGCCATTGGGATGAATTATCCATAAGTAAATAGGAATGTACCACATATGAATAGTGGAGTATGAAGAAATGATATGATAGGAAGTAAAATTATAGAGGTCTAAAAGTGACGTAAAAGGAAAAGTTGTAGGATTCAAGAGTTTGGAGAACTTCATGACTATGTGCTTGGATAAGTAAATAATAAATAACTTAAATAATACAAATACCTTAGAATAAAACTATAATTTTGAGGGTTCAAGGAATAGAGGAAAATAATTCCAACAAAGGAAAACTCAAAAACTTCTCTAAGGCTAGCAACTAGTCATAACACCTTCATACTTATAAGATATTTTTTTGGTAGGCTCATGCACAATTATAACCAAGCGAGCCCATTGAATAATTCTTAGACTGGTTATCAACGATGTGTAGGTTAAAGATAAGACAACAAAGGGGGAAAAAACCTTAGAATAGTTTGCATTGTTGAGGCAAGTGTCAACATTATCTATATTCAAGGATGTGTGCCTCTTTCAAGAACAATGAGAATAAAGACAAGTCTCTAGGAAGTAGAACGAAATGATAAAGGGTAAAAGAATAAAAAAATATAAGACATTGCATGCATATGCACATAAGATAAAACCACAAAGGTATATGTGCAATCCAAATAATAACCTATGACCAACGACATGAGGGAACAAATGATTAATCTTGTATGATTGCAAACAAAACTTTAGAGAAATTGCAGGGTAGAGCATGTACAAAAATCCACTTGACTCTATCAAAGATAAGATGGATAAAGGATTTGATCTTTATCAAACTAAATGTACATCCACCACCTAGATACAACATAGTGTATCTCTTGCATGCACAATCATGTGACCAATACTTGCCAAGATTAAACTTTGCAGTAGATTTAATAGCATGGTTCACTCACAAGTGATAGGTTCTTGATCCATTACACCCTCATCTTACCATTCATTTCATGCATTTTCATAACATAAGATGGATCACTAAGCGTCAATATACGTGGATGAATAAAAGCCTCTATGATCCATTATAACAAAATTATTATACTTACAGGGCCCTTACCCTACTTATCTTATAAAAAACATTATTATACTTACTAACCTCCTTAAATGAATCAAGGAAAAGGAGAAAACATCTCCAATTCAAATGGTAATAAAAAATATGCTTGATATTATCTTTATGATATGCACAAATAAAGCCTTCTTCCTAAATTACAAACTAGAGAGTCTCAATCTCGAGAACATCATCAAGTAGAGCTACAAAATATTGATTCTCAACTTCACATGGGTATTGTAGGCCAAAATAGTTTTCACTTATATTTTGTACCTACAACCCATCATAACATAGCATAATAAACTTGAATTTTATTAAAAATGAGAACTTCATAATTGCAAGTGTTCACATCAAGCTCTTAGACAATAGATGGCCAACATACATTAGTTTCACATGTGTTAATATACCTTTCAATGTTTGAATCATAGGAATGATTCAAGCAAAAATTCAAACTATTAACATAAAATCCAACATCATGAGAGACTTTAAGTGAAGAACCAAGTTCTTTGAAATTTCCCTCTATTTTAGGACCATTTTGGCAACTTGTTGTGTCACCCTCGTTGTTGAAGTCATATTGATAACACCTTATCTCTTCTCCATCATTTATTATAATAAAATTTCTTGTAGCCCACTCAAATCATAATCATTAGGGATAAGACAATATATATTGCACCAAATAAATAGACTCTTGTATGCATCTAGATGATCACTCGATTTTCATAAGTATCAAGGGCAAGGCCTTCAAACTAAAAATTAATGTTTGCACTATCTTTTATATCAACAATATCATCACTAAGTATAGGAACATCCATTTCAATATCATGTAAGCAAACATGTGTAGAAAGGTCAACACTAGTAACCTTCTCATCCTCTAATAAAACAAAGAAAGGCAGCACACCAAATAGGGAACTAGTTCCTTTCTTATCTTTTATATCACATGCATGTACACATTCTACATAATCAATATCATGAAATAATGAATTTATTTTGCACACATGTTACTCTTTGTCTATATGACTACCATAAAGTGCAGGGCTACATATCTCAACCTTAAGTTGAGGATCAACTTGCATATCATCGCTATCATGTCCAAAGAGTGGCTCATCTAATTGAAGGTAAGGGCATACAATTTCTTCATCATATACATAGTTTTAATATGATACAATATCATCCTTATCTACCCCCTCACCATTAAGTGAAGTAGTATCAATTTCATGTATGAAGCCTTGATAGCATTCACCCACAGTAGGATATGATTTAGTACCTTAGGATTGAACTCAAGTGGAATAAAACTTTCCCTAGGATGAAATGCATCACAAAAGTAGTTAATGCATTCTTATTTTCTTAGCCTATAATAATTAGGTATACAAGTTAATGCAACCATAAGCCTTTGAAAAAAATATAAAACCAATTCACTCTTTCCTTTTGATGATTGTAAGTTCATGGAAAAGAGGGAAATGATCAACATCAAGTATACACCACTCTTCAAAGGTTGAAATTAAACCAAGAATTAAAATAGTAGTATGGAAAACTACATAATCATTTATTTGCATCTTTAAGTTTACACATAAAAAAAATGATCATCCACATGTCCTTATCCACATATTCATAATTGTACATAAGTTCATAAAATACTTGGACATGTGCTCCCCCCTAAGATGGGTTTGGACCATCAAACCTAGGAAATTGGAGGTAAAATTAATTTTGAATACACATTCAAAATCATAAATTACCAATGATAATTCTAATTTTTCACACATAAAAGAGGGAAATGGTAGGAAGCCTAATATTTTGAGACTTGGTGACATAGTGCTTCATGGCGATAGAATAGGACTTGGATTCCAAATTAGATTCAAGAAAACAAATTTTATTTTCAAGTTCCTTATCTTTCCTAACAAGTTCATCTTGTTTTTACATAGATGCTTGAAGGCTTTGATATGAGTATGCATAAGGTACTTGGGTATTTTAATAGAAAAGAGAGGTATCATCATAAAATTCAGTCATCTTATTCACGAAAGTATCTAAAGCTTGAAACATAAAAGGGTGTGAAACAATGAAAAATAGGTGAACTAAGATGTGAGATCAAAATATGTGGGGTGAGGGACCTATTTTCCTTTGTTTCATTAGGAAATGAGATCCCCACAAAGAATTGACTAACAACCCTTAGGTGAATCAACTCAATGTGAGAATGTTCAAATTTCCTTATGCTTTAAGGACGAGGGTCAAGTTCAAACAACACTTTTGGGAGAAAACTAAAAATACAAAATCAACCAAATTATGTCAAATCAAACTTGAAACAACAATATGAAATTTAATATTAGCATAAACAAAAAACCAATTGCAGATCTGACAAAGACAGAATGATGTTTACCAGTCACCAAAAGTCACTTTCTGGAAGTTGTCTAGGACTCATTCACCCATGGGCGAATGCATCTTTTGTCAAGGTTTTTTAGAAAATTCTGGAAGCCTCTGATGTTGATTTGTAGCTTCTAATTTGTCCAGGTTTTAGTGTCAAAAATTTGAAAGTCAAATATGTAGGTTAGATTCCATGATTTGGCAACAACTTTGACAACTTTTCCAATCTTGCACTTCAAAAGGTATTCAATTCTTCTTCAACCTAAATTTGCAACACACACATAAGAGGGAAAAAATTGTTTGTTTTTGGTGAATGGGGGTTTGCCTTGGTCAAATCCCATTTTGGAAATCAAACCTTGAATTGAAATATAGCATGAAAGAGGGAATGAAGAATGAAAAATGCTATGTTACCACTCAACAAATCCTTGAATAAACCTTGGTAATGAAGACCTTGGAAGGTATGCAACTTGCATGAAATGGATTCAATGGATGTGGATATTGATACTTGAATAATGCTTTGAACATGCTTGACTTGAATCTTGAAACCTACATCACAATGTTAGCTCCAAAAACATGCATGATGCAAGAAGTATTTGACAAGATGATTGAATCTTAAATGCTACAATAAATCTCTGATATATCTTCTCTTGAATGCTCTTGATCATCAACTTTTCTCTTGTGGAATTTCTCTTCAAAGTGCTCTTGAGATATCTTGAAAAATGCTCATAAAATTCTAGGTGAAACTTAGAAAATAACCTTGTATTTATAGGTATGTGTCCTTAATTTCCCAAAATTCAAATATTACAAGCCAACATCGAAATATGGATTCGGGGACCTTCAAATACCACCAAAAAAATATTTTAAATTTAGGTTCAAAGGCCTAGGGAGGACCCATTTTCCCATGGGAGAATGGGTCCTAGGTCCCTATTCCTAGAACACACATTGCTCAAGGTAAAGTGTTATATATTGGCATTAATTATTGTCGGGTTTCCCCTTCGAAAAATGTAATTTATTAGGCTTGTAAATGAATAATAGGGCTTATTAAGGCATAATTAAGCTCAATTTAATTTAGAGGGCCCAAACAAGTGTGAAAATGTAAAAGGATACATTTTTAAACACTAAATTAAGGCATTATTAAGTCTAGTGTAATTAGGAGGGCCCAAACAAGTGTGAAAATGTAAAGGGATACATTTTTCTAAACTACATTTAGCCCCCATTTTAGTGAGAGGATGACCTTGTGTCAAACTCACACTAAAGTAGACAATCAAGAGAGGTCTAGTTATACAATTGTTGGAAAGATAAGATGGAAAAGGTCAAGGAGAATGTTCAAGCCCCTAAGATCTAAGATCTTACGACAAAGCAACAAAGGCACAAGGAGAAACATGCCCATGTTAAACATATATATGCAACAATGGCAAGATACTCAATCATACAACGTCAAAGACTCAAAGAAAGAAACAAAAAAAGAAAAGGGGTGGATCAAGCCTCAACTATTTGTTTGTCCAAAAATGTTTACAAGTGGAACTCGTTGTCCATTATGCAAACAACAACACACGCTCACACGGGCTAGCGAAATCCATTTTCCACTAGGTGAGCCTCCAAAAGTGGCAAATGAGATAATATTATTAGGTGAGCCCATAACCATACCAAAGCTATACCTCCTAATAACTTTGATAAGGCACCACAAAATATGAACTTTGAGCTTCATAAGGCTCAACAAGTTGTGTTATGCTAAACACTTATGAACAAAAATGGCTCCACTAGCAAGCAAGGTGTGTTATGGTTGGTGGCCATGAAAAAGGGTTGTAACTTCAAGCTTCACAAGGTTAGCAAGTTGCGTTATGATAAACACTTATGAAAAAAATGCAAATAGGATAAGACATGTTCAAAGGGGTTTTTCTTAGTTCATGTATGGTCTCCTCTTAGGGAACATCATGCCTAATGTCTCCAAGAGAGGACAAGTTTGGGATAAAAGATTCACAACTTAGGGAATGCAATGTGTAGCATCACCACTAAGAGGAATGTTGTATGCCAAGAAAGGTCACACTCTTGGAGGACATCAAACCCAATGACAACACCAAGAAGAAGAAACATCACGTGAAGTAAGAAGATCGCATTATGAAACAAAAGATATAATAACAAATTTTAAAATGATAAGCCAATGTATGTCCCCACTTTAAAGAAATTGCTAAACACCATGATGTGAGAAATTACTTTAAAGTAGAAAATGATAAATTCTAAACAAGACATGAGAGCTTATTTGGAAATCCATATGTCATGCACATGTTTCCAAATGAAGCTACGTCATGAAAAAGGGTTTCCCCCAAATGAAATCCCAAACACATAAGGGATCCACAGATTTAGGGTCAGTGTATGTCTTTGCTACAATGATATTATGGAGCTTGGAAACGTCATCATTCCCCAAATACTCATAGAATTGGAAGAATGACACATAAAGAGTGAAAAAAAGAAAATCTTTTGGGTCAACATGAAAGAGACCTAAATGTCTCAATGCCTTGCATCATACCCAAAAGGAAAATGCAAGACAAAAGAAAAGATAAAGGTTCATGACATATAGAAGAATGTATATACAAATAGAGGAATGAACATGACATATCAAACAAAACAATATGGGGGATCACATTATGCACATATAATCTATGGACTAAGATTTTGGCTCCTAAGATTCTCTAACACTTCTAGGGTTTTTCACCTAAAAGGAGAGAGGTAGGCCAAAATGGGCAATGTCCCCACTCAAGACTAATGGAATATGCCTAAATGTAATGTCCTAAATGCAATAAACTGATAAAAGATGTTGATTATTAATGCAAAACTTAAGAAATGTAAGATGTTTGAAAACACATTGTGATATGCAAAAATGAACTAAGAATGCAAACAAACAATAATAGAAATGAAAGAAACTAGAGAGGTGCACTTGGAAACTGGAATGTGATGCAGAGAGGCTATGGAATCCTGTAGAATTTACTATTGAAGCCAACTGGGACACTTACGCCAAGCTAGGCAATTTAGTCCTATTTCAAAGGGATTCAGTCGGAACAGGTTTCAGCCAAAAGGGTATCCAAAAATGCAGAAAACACTGATAGTGGGACTAATTCACCACAAATGGTGACTTATTCCACCTGTGAATCCTAAGAAATTTGAGGCAAGAATCTGTAGCCTTCAATCTGTACTTTTGTTCTCGACAGGTGTCTGGTTCTAAATCTATAGAATTCAGATTGTAGATGGTCTCCAAGATTCTCTTAGGGATTTGTTGACTTGAATGACTTTGATGAATGATGACACCTTTTAACAACTTTCTCTTTGACAAATCTGCATACAAGACTTGCAAAACACACATGCAAAGAGGGGGAAAAGGGATAAGGGTTAGAGAATAGGGGTTTGCCTTGGTCAAACCCCGATTTGGTAATCAAACCCTTGAAAATGGAATGAAATAAAGAGAGAATGATGAATGAAAAAAATGCAATGCTACAACTCACCAAACCCTTGATGTAGAAATCTGAAGATATGCAAGTAGATACTCCAATGTAGACTTGATAATGCCTAGAATGCTTGAGAATGATCAATGAGTAAATGTATGTATACTAATGTATGAATGAATGTATGGGGGTGAAAATGAGAGGGAAACCCTTTATTTATACTTGATTTTACAAAATTTCCCAAAAAAATAACACATCACAGGCTGACCTCAAGGTTAAGAGAATAATATCCGACCAAAAATTTAAAATAATTTTAATTTTTGTGCCAAGTGGGACTAAGTCGCCCAAGGTGGCGACTTGGTCCCACTAGGGAAATTTTAATGGATGTCGGGAATTAAAGTGTATTTAATGATGTTTAACAAGATTATTCTCCAAAACACAATTAAGGAGGGCCGGAAAGTGTATTAAGGGGCCATTTAAACATAAGAATTTAGGGTCAAATTAGTGAGGACAAGCCTAGAAAAGTGTGAAAGTTTGTTACAACACTTTACAACACTTTGAAATAAGGCTTGGTAAGTGATAAAAAGAGGTTATTTAGGTTAATTATAATTAAAAGGTCCTAGAAAAGTGTGAAAGTGGGTTACAACACTTCACAACACTTTTACAAGACAACATAGAATTCTTATTGATTCTCAAGGACCCAAGACCTAATGTGAATGTGTTGATCACATTACAACATTAAATCAAGGAAAAATCTAGCCAAAATCACTAGGAGGGCCAAAACATGAGAAAAAAATAGAAGGGTTACTTTTTTTGTGTCCACATTTAGCCCCTACTTTAGTGAGAGGATGAACCTACTTCAAACTCACACTAAAGTAGACCCACGCACAATCAAGACGGGTTCCAATGAACTAATGCTAGCAAGATGAGACAACAACAATCAAGAGGGGTAATCAAGCCCTCAGGATCAAGATCCCATGACAAACCAAACATTAGCACAAAGGAACACACATGAAAATGATGAAAAAGAATGAAAGAGAGAGAAGGAAAAGAAAAAAGATAGTCAAATAAAGCTTCGATCGTTTTTCCATGATGTTGTGGATCAGATCTAGGTTGTTTGTCTAGAATAAGAAATGTATACTCACTCTGAGGTGACGAAACTCATGGTTGTCTGCTGGGTGAGAAGGCCCAAAAGGTGAGAAACATACACTCATTGCTGGTATGCACTCACACAAATGCAGGTGGCTATGGGAAAAGTCATGCCTCAAAACGGGCTTCCTGCTCAGCCATACCAAAGTTATACCTCCTGATAACTTTAATAAGGCACTATTGGAACCAAAATTTTCATAAAAAAATTCTAAGTATTTTATCATTTAAAATCCAAAATTCCCACTCCTATTTTCATAATAAATCACATTATCGCCTTTCAAGGTCATTTTTACCCTTTACCGCATTACCGCTATCACATTAGCCACCCCTCATAACACCCATATCATACCTCCCTACCGCAGATCATCCCCAAGTAGCTCGTGGTATGACGGTGAAAGTAGCCACTACTATATACAACATTCACACTATACTGCTATACCTCGGGGGGTCAAGACATAGCCTGCAGTAGAGTAGTACATTGGAAATAGGTACTAAGGAGACACCGCAGTACCGCAGGGGAGCAAAAGGTGACATGTGGTAGAGCAGTACACTTAAGAAGGATATTAAAGACATACCATGGTACTGCAGGGGAGCAAAAGGTGACACGCGATAGAGCGGTACACTTAATAAGGATATTAAAGACATACTGCGGTACCGCAGGGGAGCAAAAAGTGACATGAGGTAGTGCGGTAACCAAGCCATTGGGTCATTTAAAACACACCAATCACATCATCCAACATCAAAATATAAAATTGAGCTCAATACAAAGATTTGAATTGTGAGTTAGGAGTAAATGCATCTTGGTGTTAAAAAACATGAAATAAGTTGGGATTTTTTCACTCATAATAGTTGAAACCAAGTTGCAAATGAGCTCAAATTGCGGGAGTGAATGAATTCTTTGAAGCGAGTTCTATTCCCTCGTAAGGTTTGCTCATCATCTTTTGTGAATTTCATAAAATGGCACTAAAGAAGACTGAAGTAGGAGTTAAAAGGGATGAAACCAAAACCAGTAAACCATCATTACAATCCCCATTGCTTTCCTTGTTGCCTGGTTCAGTAGGCGAAGGACCTAAAAAAATTTTCAGAGACTTAGCTCAAGGTTGTAGGGACCCCATTATACCTCAGTCGGGTTGGAACCTTTATTGGTACTTCTATCAAAAGAGGAATGGCAAGGTTCTGACATCAAACCCATGGACCCTAGATTTGGCTAAATTGATTGTCCCTAATGTTTTCATTGATATTGAGCTAATTAAAGCCCTTTCCCACAACTACCATGCCCCAACCAAAACTGTTAGGCTTCCAAATGGTGGGTGCTTAGTTGACGTTACAAGAGATACCATTATAAAGTGTTTCAACCTAAATAAACACGTTGTAACAGAGGTGGATTTAATGAAACTAGAGCAGGAGTATAAGAGGTTGAGAAGAACATATCGAAGTGATGAGCTCCCCCTACACATGAAGAGGGGTGATGATAAAAAAAAACTCCCCATCCCTTCTTCCAAAATGGAACCTTTCCAAGCCTCAAAACTTCAAGTTTATTTAAAGAATACCTATCATGCATTGCGTCAAGTCTTGGGGATAGATGCAAAGGAGCATATGCCAATAGGATTGATGAGAATGGCCATGATAATTCAACATTCTGAGTCAAATTTAGAGTTTTATTTTGCATCTATAATTGAGGAACAAATACATGAGGGCTTATTGCAAGTTAGGGAAGCTAAGGTCCCTATTACTTTTAGGAAATATTATTTAGTATGTCACTTAATCCTATATCAGAATGAAGTGAAGTGGACTAAAAGAATGAAATTGTGTACAGAAGATAGTGGAGCAAGACTCCCTGTGCAAAATTGGTGTTATATATGGGATAACAGATGTACAAAGTGTGATTTTGTAGTATTTCGAGATGATTTTGTTGTTAGACTAATAGCTGCCCTAGGTTACCCAACACCAAGATTTCCTAAATCATTGATGAAAGTAATGAGGCATGTACAATATAGGCCATATCATAGCTATACCCATAATTATGTTGACTGATTTTTTATGCCCCAACATACAATTATCAGAGTATATGGGTGTGACCAAGCACCACATATTTTTCCTAAGTTTGTACCTGCAAGGGTATGTTTTCTGGAGTTTATGTGGCAGCTGCTTTGGATGGAGCATGATTTGATGAGAAATCAAAGGAAAGGTACATTTTTTCCTAGTTTGATTGTATTTGAAGAGTTGTCCATTGGGTCTGATATACTAGAAGAATTGTAGAGGTTCATGATGGTTAATTATCCCCTCAAATCTGGAAAAGAGAGAGAGAGTGTGACCCAAAGGGTCATATCAACATGATCAAAAGAACCTTGTTGACAAAGAGGGCCATCTCACATGAGATTGACCCTGAGGAGGATGTTATAAGGAATATGGTGTATTTTTTTGATGTAATGCATACCAAAAAAAGGTGGATAATAATGATGAAGTGGGAGAATCAGAAGAAGGAGAAGGATAGAAGTTTCAAAGGGTTTTTTGTAGATTAACCCAACCTTCTGGAAAGGATGCAAAGGATCCTAAATAAGTTTGATGAATTGTACAAAATGGCCCAAGAGGAAGGGTTGGTCCCACTTCCCATACCTCACCAACCACCACATGAAGCATCCACATCACAGACACCACTCCCATCACCTACACATCCATCCCCTCCATCTCCTACTCATGAGCCATAGGCTAAAAGATAGAAGATTGAGTTGTTGGTTGAATATGACTCAAGTGATGATGAAGAACAAGAAGCAGTCCTAGCTCTGACTGAAATAAAGGAGGCAATAGAACAACATAGAAGTCAAAAGCCTCATGATCCCAAGGCTAGGCTTTCAGAGGAAGAAGCTGATGAAATTCAAGAAGATGAGAGGGTAGTGACCTCTCTAAGGTTCATAGAAGATGATAATTTTATCCATACCAATGAATTTATGGACTTTTGGATTAAAATGAAGATGAAACAATTTGATGAAAGGTTGAAAATCAATCTTATTGGAGATGATGAATCAAAGCAAGCTGAGATCCAGGCTCATATATTTGCAGAGTTAAATGTTGATAGCATTAATGTCACCCCCCAGGAGGCGAGAGAGATGGTATTGAAAAGTGATATGCTAATTATACCGGGGATGGAGTTGTCTAAGATGTTTCTTCTAAATCAGATCAAAGCACATGATGACTCCATGTTGGTAGCAAAATTTGATTCAGAAGAAGGTGTCTCAAGAACAGGGTATAGCCCTACTACCCAAACACTTGCTCTATGGATGAAACAAAAAAAATACAAAGAAGCCTTGACTCTTGGATGTAGTGCAGGAAATGAGGGGGTCAAGAATGGTCAGAACAATGAGAGACACAACTCCTACAAAAGCTGCCACTATGACCATGCATTCTACAATGTTCACCAATGATGTAGTAGAAAATATGGAGAAGAAGATTAATGAATATGAGAAGAGATTGATATTATCAAATGATGAGGTGAACAAGTTGTTTATTGAAAATGTAAAGCTAAAACAATAATTTCAGCTTGCCACCACAGTGAGAGGAGATGAATTAATTGTCTATCACCCACCTGTCCAGGCAGAGCACCCACAGATACAACAAATGAGAGATGAAATTGATAAGCTGAAGAAGCATAACATGGAGGATGTCAAGAATAATATCATAGAGACTCTGAAGAGGATATTAGAGCATAGAGTTAGGATATTAAAGGAGAAGATAAATGGGGTACATGAAAACTTCAACAATCTTATTAAGGCTTTGGAACAGATAAACACTAACTCCCCCATCCTTGAGGAGCTCCAAAAGAGATGGCAACCCACCTTTCACATACTGACCACTTTATGCAAAGCTACACATAGGGATCCAGAGGCCCCATCAAGGCTTAAACCTACACAAGAGATGGTAAAAGGTGTGATCAAGGAGTATAAGTATCTGGTGGATATAAGGAAGAAGGTGGAAAGTAGGAAGGATACATTTGACTCCATCAAATACCTCTTTAGCCCAACAATCCTCAAAGATGGCAATCAGTTGAAAGATATAGATGAATGGAGAGAAGAATTCAATCAAATGATTCCTAAATGCTTGGCACATATATAGGATGATGGGGAGATCAGTCTCAACAAGTTCCATACTTTGCTTGATGGGATCGTCATGCTCGACAATGGATATACAAAGTTCGTGGTGGATGTCAAAAACCTCCTGGATAACAAATGGAAGAGTCATCTTACAAATTTCGCAGCTGCACAGGAATTCAAGTGGCCAAGCGACTTGACAATTAATAAATGGAAAGAAAAATACTTGGGCTCCGAGGAAGATTGATTACATCATACAATAAAAGCTTTGAACATGTCTTAGATGACCACAAGCTTTTACTCGAAGATTAACAGATTGGTACACATGTTTATGATTAAGTTTCTTTAGTTATGTTTAATATCTCAATCATGTTTTGTCATCAAAAGTCGTGTCGTTTGGTTTGAAGCTTGTTGCCTCTTGTATATATAAGAGAGACCAAGACCAAAAGAAATTATTATAAGATATAGGAAAATATAGTAGTAGAACATGAGTAACAATCGGATAGTAGAAGAATTTCATAATGTTTATATTCTGAAAGACCATGTTGCAAGCACAATTTTGAAGAAGTTAATGAAAGATCTCTGATTTCATGGCGTCATATTGGTATCAGTTGTTTATTGAATTAATTGAAAAATATTATCAGGTTGTCTCCAAGGTTGAAATTTCCTTATTATTTAAATTGATGTATCAAGGATATTTTTCAATTTATCAAGGCACATTTGTTGTTCTTGTGTGGTTCAATTAATTGGATCCTTCAAGGAAGGATTAAATTCTTTTAATTAATCACAGTAATCTGGAAAAGGTCATTTGGATCGATAAGAAGAACTTGATAATTGCATTCTTACATGTTTATACAAGTTATAAACCAATATTAGTGTGCCAAACAGTTAGAGTTACTGCCAAATACAAGCCACTCATCTTAGACTTTCATTTGACTTTGTATACCCAACAAGGCACTGGTCTTACCCATTTCGTCATTTAGTTTTATCATATTTATTTTTAAAACCTCACATCTTTTAATTGAACATATTCATAGATTTTACATTCATATTGCTTATACAATTTATACTAAATTAGGTCCACATCTCTCCACTTCCAATTGCCATTGTGGATAGATTGCTTAAGTAGGAAACACACAGTTTAAGTTTGCCTAATTTTCATAGGTATACCCACCTAGGTTTGGTAGAGCCTGAAGAGAAGAAGGTTCAAATACATTATTTGGCCTTGTTCATTAGCCTGAAACGTACCAAGAGCTTGGAAACCTCTTGTGGTTTTTAACCAATGTTTTTGAGAACTAACAGGTGCCACAAAAGAAAAGGACTTTTTGAGCTTAACAAGACAAGACAAACTTTGTATGCTTAGAGCTCATGAACAAACACAATGGCACCATAGTCATGCAAGTTGTGTTATGCAAGGTGGCCATATAACAAATGCAAAATGCAACATGCAAAGGATGTTCAAAGGAGTCTTGCTTAGTTCATGTGAGGTATATAACTTAAGGAACATTGTGTCTAATGTCTCCAAGAGAGGACCAATCACAGGATAGAAAATTTGTAACTTAGGGGATGCAGTGTGTCGCATCAAGCCACCAAGAGGAATGTAATATGCTAAGATAGATCATGCTCATGAAGGAAATCACACCCAATGTCATCCAAAAAGCAACAAAATGCATCATATGAAGTAAGAAGGCTGCACTAAGAACCAAGAAAAAGAAAAAAATACAAATGAATAATGCCAATGTATGCCCTCACTTTAAAGGAATTTCTACACACAGTTCTATGAGCAATTACTTTAAAGTAGAAAATGAAAAATGCAAAAAGAAAGAAGACATGAGAGCCAACTTGGAAAGCTCCTATGCCAAGTCATATGTTTGAGTAAGGATACATCATGTGAAGAAAAGGAAAGAAAGATGGGAAGGGGTTGCCCCCAAAATGAAAACACCAAACACATAAGGGATCTATGGATTTGGGATCAGTATGTTCTTTGCTGCAATGTTGGTTAGAGAGCTCGAAACTGTCATCATCCCCCAAATACATAGAACTGGAATAATGACACAGAGAGCGAAGAAAAAGAAAAAGAAAGATTTGTTTGGGTCAACATGGAAGAGACATAGGGTGTCTCGATGCTTTGTGTCATCCCCAAAAGGGAAAAACAAGCAAATAAAAATGAAAAGGAAAAAGAAAATGAAAAATATTTTGGATCAACATGAGAGAGACATGGAATGTCTCAATGTCTTGTGTCATCCCCAAAAGGAAAAGACAAAAGAAAACACAAAGAAAAAGAAAAGGGGCCTTTTAGGTCAACATGAAAGAGACATTGAATGTCTCAATGCCTTGCGTCATCCCCAAAAGGAAAAAACAAAAGAAAAGGAAAAGAAAAAGGACCTTTTGGGTCAACATGAAAAAGACATGGAATGTATCAATGCCTTGTGTCATCCCCAAAAGGAAAACACAAGAAAAAGACAAAAGAAAAGGCCAAGAAAAGGAAAAAAAGGACTTTTTAGGTCAACATGAAAGAGATATGGAATGTCTCAATGCCTTTTATCATCCCAAAAAGGAAAACACAAGAGAAAGACAAAAGAAAAGGCCAAGAAAAAGAAAAAGGACCTTTTGGGTCAACATGAAAGAGACATGGAATTTATGGATAAAAGGATGCATTAGCTTTGAGGTTGTCAAGCCATTTATTTAGGAACTTATTCATGTTGTCATCATCTTCTCCAATGATGTCAACATCAGGAGGAGGAAATTCATTAGGAGTTGAAGGAGCATGAGGAAGTTCAATGTCATTAGGATCAGTTCCAAAGGCACGACTTGACATGTCAACTAAGGATTTTAATGACATCCAAAACTTATTAAAACACATAGCCATGATGCAAAGGAATGAAAAGAAACTAAGTGCAAGAAATGTAATAAAACAAAAAATATGGAAATAGTAACATAAATGCAATAATAGAAAATAAAAATGCAGAAGATGATCTAGAAATGACAAATTACAATGCAGAATGTGCAAGTGGACTAAGTCGCCCAGTGTGGCAAATTAGTCCTAGTAGTGATTTTTTTGAGAATTTACAAAAAATTTAAATGGAAATTTATGCTTTTTATGTTTTTAGATGTAGGTACAGTATAAATATGCAAAATTTTGTTGATTTTCAATGAAATGCAATGCAAAAATGCAAGCTATATGAGCTTTTCACTAATGCAATTTTTAAAAACCTAGGATGCAACTTAAACAATGCAAAATGCAAGCTATTCCTAGGATGTAAATGCACTTGAAATCAGAAGTAAAATGTTCTAACGTCGAGTTCACCAAAATGTGGACAAAGATTTTGGCTCCTAAGATTCTCTAACACTTCTAGGGTTTTTCACCTAAAAGGAGAGACGTAGGCCAAAATGGGCAATGTCCCCACTCAAGACTAATGGAATATGCCTAAATGTAATGTCCTAAATGCAATAAAATGATCAAATATGTTGATTATTAATGCAAAACTTAAGAAATGCAAAATGTTTGAAAACACATTGTGATATGCAAAAATGAACTAAGAATACAAACAATAATGGAAATGAAAGAAATTGGAGAAGTGCACCTGGGAACTGGAATGTGATGTAGAGAGGCTCTAGAATCCTGAAGAATTTTCTATTGAAGCCAATTGGGACACTTATGCCAAGCTGGGCGACTTAGTCCTGTTTCAGGGAGATTCTGTCAGAACAAGTTTCAACCAAAAGGGTATCCAGAAATGTAGAAAACACTGACAGTGGGAATAAATCACCATAGATGGAAAATTAGTCCACCTGCGAATCTCAAGAAATTTAGGGTAGGAATTTGTAGCCTTCAATTTGTACTTCTATTCTTGACAGGTGTCCGGTTTTGAATTTGCAAAATTCGAGTTGTAGATGGTCTCCAAGCTTTTCTTAGGGATTTGTTGACTTGAATGACTTTGATGAAATGATGACACCTTTTAACAACTTTCTCTTTATCAAATCTGCATACAAGACCTATAAAACACACATGGAAAGAGGGGAAAAAGGGATAAGGGTTAGAGAATAGGGGTTTGCCTTGGTCAAACCCCGATTTGGTAATCAAACCTTTGAAAATGGAATGAAATAAAGAGAGAATGATGAATAAAAAAAATGCAATGCTACAACTCACCAAACCCTTGATGTAGAAATCTAATGATATGCAAGTAGATACTCCAATCTAGACTTGATAATGCCTAGAATGTGTGAGAATGATCAATGAGTGAATGTATGTATGCTAATGTATGAATGAATGTATGGGAGTGAAAATAAGAGGAAAACCCTTTATTTATACTTGATTTTACAAAATTCCCAAAAAATAACACACAACAGGTTGACCTCAAGGTTAAGAGAATAATATCCGGCCAGAAATTTAAAATAATTTTAATTTTTGTGCCAAGTGGGACTAAGTTGCCCAAGGTGGCGAATTGGTCCCACTAGGGAAATTTTAATGGGTGTCGGGAATTAAAGTGTATTTAATGATGTTTAATGGGATTATTCTCCAAAACACACTTAAGTAGGGTCAAAAAGTGTATTAAGGGGCCATTTAAACATAAAAAAGGGTCAAATTAGTGAGGACAAGCCTAGAAAAGCGTGAAAGTTTGTTACAACACTTTACAATGTACTTTGAAATAAGGCTTAGTAAGTGATAAAGAGAGGTTATTTAGGTGAATTATAATGAAAAGGTCCTAGAAATTTGTGAAAATGGGCTATAACACTTCACAAAAATTTTACAAGAAATCATATAATTCTTATTGATTCTCAAGGAGCCAAGACCTAATGTGAATGTGTTGACCACATTACAAGCCAAAATCACCAGGAGGGCCAAAACATGAGAAAAAGTAGAAGGGTTACTTTTTCCATGTCTACACAATCACAGAAAGAACATGAAAAGAAAACAAAGACAAGACTAATAAGGAACATGCGATTCAACCTATAATAGGTCGTCTGCATCCCAATCTTGTTCATCATATGTGGAAGGTGGGAAACTAGCCAAAGGGACAATGTCAAGTGCCAAGCTAGGACAATCACCAAGCTCAACACGTGGTGAATCACTCTTTTTATGAGGATCATCATTTAAGATCATGGAAGAGAAAAACAATAAATTTAGCTCATTATGCACTTCCTCATCAATTTTTTGAATTTCATTATCATCATCCAAGTTAATCACAATAGAAGGTCTAATGATAATATCCATGGAAGGTGCTTCTTGTTGTGTTTGAGATACAGGATTTTCTTGTTGCAACGAAAGTGGAGAATCATCATGCATTGCTTGAGGTAAGTTTGGATTTTAATTTTCTATGTTGTTCTTTTCTTTTGCTTGTAACAAATGAGCAATAGCACGGCATCTATGCCTATGCTCTCCAACATTTCAGTTTCTTTTTGTTTGGTTTTCAAGTTGTGATTGTGTAGGAGTAGGTTTATCAACCATAGGTTTATCAACCATAGGTTTATCAACCATAGGTTTATTTTCTTCCCTTAAGGTAGGAACAAAAGGAACCATGGGAGGTTGTTCAACCACTTTCTCTTTATCTTTATAAAATTGTTTGATTTTAGGAGGCACACAGAGACTTATTTGGTTATCTCGTGGTCTCTTATAGGAAATAGGTGAAGGATTTTTCATGTTTTGGTCTTGGTTACTTGGAATGGATTTTGGTTGAATCATGGTCTCATCAAGGATAGGGGGATCAATTATGGGTTGAAGCATATTACTGAGGGATAACTTTGTTATGCGTTTTTCCTTAAAATTTTGATAAGATTTAAAAAATAAGTCCTCATGAGGCCTAATAGGTTCCATAGGTTTAGTCCAAAAGAAATCCAAAGAGAAATTCCCACAAGAAGACACAAAATTAAAGCCACTATGATGCATAGTAAATATCTCATTGCCAAATGGAAACTTTAAACATTTATGCACTTCCGATGGGACAAATTTCATGGAGTGAAGCCATGGGTAGCCTAACTTCGCATGAAATTGGTTTGATGATGGGATGATGGAGAATGAGACACTTAATTGTTTCAGTCCAAATCTTAGAGGAAGAGTTATCAAACCTATCATAGGGAAAGCAAAACCATTATGCATTTTGATCCATGCTTTTGATTATTCATAAGTATCTTGATAAAGCTCATGCACAAACAAGAATTCTTTGGTGATCACATTCTCTACACACACGGGATCAATTAATATCTCATTAGTAGGCTTGTCATTGATTCTTCCAGCTATGTAAAGAGGACCATCAAGTGCATGTTTAATTATGTCATGTGAGAAAGCAATGTCAAGGGGCATTTTGGTTAGGCCCTTACGAGATTAAAATTTAATGAGTCTAATCAGATTGTCCATGTTTTTCATGTTATCATCACTTGTGTCAACATTCACCACATCATTCTTTGTTTCACTAGCTTTGACAAAGGAGATGTTATGATTTGGCATAGGATTAGTAAAGATTTACAAATTTTGGTTAGGAGGAGCTACAGACTTGTTACCTAGATCATTAACACCACTAATTTGAATGTGATTAGAATTAATGAGGTCTTGCACAATATGTTTAAGATGCTTGCAATGCTCTGTATCATGTCCATTTTTTTGATGAAAATGGAAAATAAGAATTTCATCTATAGTTTTGAGGTAAAGGTCTAGTAGGATCAGGAGCTCTAGTAGGAGGTAAGGAAATTAAGTTTTTGTTAAAGAGTTGCAACATGGTGTTATGGAGGGTATCAGGTAGAGGGGTAAATTGTCTATTCCTCTCCTCAAATGTATATGGATTTGTCATCTTTATAATAGCCACTTGAGTGTCAACATGTTGAGTTGGTTGGGGGGGATTAAGTTGTAAAAATACCTTATGTTGTTTCTTGAATGGTTGATAGTTGTTGTGAGGCATGGATTCAACTTTTTTAGGATGGTTAGAGGGAGTTTTCACTTCAAGACTACTAATCGAATTTTGGTAATCACGAAGGGAAATACACAAGTTTGTAAAGGAAGGAAATTTCAACATCTTAAGTTTAGCTTGGACTTTGTTCTGCAAATTGGCAATAAACATTCTTTAAAGGTTACATCAAGAATCTTAATGTTTATTTGAGAGTAAAGCAATTGGTATCATGCTATGAAATCAATGACCTTTTCATCATCCTTTTTTTTGCATGTCATTAAATCAACTAAGGTCATCTTAGGACCCATATGTATTTGGAAGTGATTGAGAAATGCATCAATAAGTTCATTGAATGAATGTATTGAGTTATTCGGTAAGGAGAAAAACCATTCCAAAGCAGTATCCTTCAAGGATCTAGGGAAGAGTTTAGCCAAGAGTTTATCCTCAAAAATGAAATCACTACATAGGATTATATATACAGAAACATGGCTAATAGGATCTCCTTTCCCACCATATTTCTCAAACCTAGGAATCTCTATACCTTGTGTCATTTGTGTTCTCAATATCTCCAAGGATAAGGGGTTTCTTTTGACTTATTGTGAAGGTTGGCCATTTTGATTTTGACTCAATGTAGCAATTTTTTGTTGGAGGGATGAAACGTTTTGCAAGAGTTGGTTAAGGATGAGATCATTGTTAATGTTGTGAGATGGAGGTGAATAAGGTGGAGGTGTATATGTATTCAAAGGGAAAGTGACTTGTAGGTTTGGAGGGGTGATGGATTAGGAGATATAAGATTTGGATTCACAAATCTACAGGGATTCCTAGTGGAAATACCTAAGGAAGTATTGACATTGCTAGTAGGTTGTATGGTTGTTGTAACAGTTGGATTAGTGTATATTGGAATAAAGGTCATGGTTGTGGAAGGAGGAATTGGATTTCAACCTTGACTTTGGGTATATCCCAAAGCTTGAGAACAACTAGTCATTGTAGGGACATGTTTATTAATGATATGATATAAACTACACACAACTTCTATTCCTTGTTGATTTTCAATCATTCTCCTCATGTTATCTATGATAGGAGGTGCAATACCATCAATGTATTCAAAACTCACAAAGTCTTACAATTTTTCTAGTCCTTCATCCATTCTTCTTAGGTTTTCTTAAGGGACATTAGCAACCCTTGATTCAACATTAGTCTCATTAGTTGTTGGTAAGGATGTTATAGGAAATGAAGTGTCAAGGGTATGGTCCATAGTGGTTGAATAGTGTCAACACTATGAGTGAAAGAGTTAGAAAACCCAAGATATACGACGAGTGATGTATCGTGGGATGACATGAGTCTTGAACTACATATCATGACAATATTGGAAATAGGACACCAAGTTGTGAAGCTCATACAAGTTTCACAAAACCAAGGTGCACCCAAAATGGAAAATAGGTAAAATGAAATCAAACACCCTAGAATGCAAGTATGTAAAAAGCAATTTCTAGATTTTAAACAAGATAATGTGCTAATTATACTATGGAAAAATCTGAAAATGATGCAAATTTGAATTCAAACAATGCACTAATTTTGACAAATTAACCATAATATGAACAATTTTAGCAAATAGAAATTCTGGAAGTTGAAACAACAAACTAAATGCAGGAATACATAATGCAGAAACAGTGTTTTTGATGCTCATAAATTTAGAAAAATCCCTGATCAAGGACTCATTCTGCCATGGGCAAAGGGGTATCACTTCAGGGTTTAAAAATAATAATTTACAAATTTTTGAGTTGATTTTTATGCTTTTCAGATTCTAGTTTCAAACAGGTGGTTATAGTTTCAAATTTCTGAAAGATAAAATCTAAATGCAAGTGCAAAATTATGTTAAATGACAAATAAAAAGATCTAATTTGAGATGCAATTTTGATTCAATTTTTTTGATGTAAATGACTGAACATGCAAAGTTATGTAAATTCTATGCAAAATGACTGAGAATTTTGAATTTTCTAGATTTTAAAGAATGCAAAAGTGAAAACCTAAAACCCTAAAAAAGATGCAAACTAATGCAAGTAAACAACCCTAAATGAGATGCAAATCAATACAATGAAACACAAAGTAACACAAATCCTAGATCTAGGGTTGAAAATGGACTCCAAAATCAAAAAGTTACGATTCTTAAAAGTCAAGTTCACAAAAATGAAACAACAAAAAATATAGGTTAACTAAAATATGGGATCAAAATATGTAGGGTGAGGGACCTATTTTCCTTTATTTCATTAGGAAATGAGATCCCGACAAAGAATTGACTAACAACCCTTAGGTGAATCAACTCAATGTGAGAATCTTCAAATTTCCTTATGCTTTGAGGATGGAGGTCAAGTTCAAACAACACTTTTGGGAGAAAAACTAAAAATATCAAATCAACCAAATTATGCCAACTCAAACTTCAAACAACAATATGAAACTCAATATTAGTAGAAATAGAAAACCAATTGCAAATTTGAGAAGGGCAGAATGATGTTTATCAGTCACCAAAAGTCACTTTCTAGAAGTTGTTTGGGACTCATTTGCCCATGGGAAAATGGGTCTTTTGCTATGGTTTTTCAACAACTTTTGAGAGCTTTTGATGCTGATCTATAGCTTTTTATTTATCTAGGTTTCAATTTTAGAAAGTCAGAAATCAGATTTGTAGGTTAGATTTTGTGATTTGACAACTTTGATAACTTTTGCAACTTTTACAACTTTTCCAATCTTGCACTTCAAAATGTCTTCAATTCTTCTTCAACCTAAATCTGGAACACACACACAAGAGGGAAAAATTGTTTGTTTTTGGTCAATGGGGGTTTTCCTTAGTCAAACCATGTTTTGGTAATTAAACCTTGAATTGAAATATAACATGAAAGAGGGAATGAAGAATGAACAATGCTATGTTACCACTCAACAAACCCTTGAATAAACCCTGGTAATGAAGATCTTGGAAGGACTGCAACTTGCATGAAATGGATTGAATGGATGTGGATCTTGATACTTGAATAATGCTTTGAATGCTTGACTTGAATCTTGAAACCTACATCACAATGTTAGCTCCAAAAGCATGCATGATGCAAGAAGACTTTGACATGACGATTGAATCTTAAATGTTGCAATAAATCTTTGATATATATGCTCTTGAATGCTCTTGATCATCAAATTTTCTCTTGTGAAATTTCACTTCAAAGTGCTCTTGAGATATCTTGAAAAATGCTCATAAAATTCTAGGTGAAACTTAGAAAATAATCTTGTATTTATAGGTATGTATCCTTAATTTCCCTAAATTCAAATATTACAAGCTAACATTGAAATATGGATTCAAAGACCTTAAAATACCACCAAAAAATATTTTAAATTTAGGTTCAAAGGCCTAGGGAGGACTCATTTTCCCATGGGAAAATAGGTCCTAGGTCCCTATTCCTGGAACACTCATTGCTCAAGGTAAAGTGTTGTGTATTGGCATTAATTATTGTCGGGTTTCCCCTTCAAAAAATGTAATTTATTAGGCTTGTAAATGAATAATAGGGATTATTAAGCCATAATTAAGCTCAATTTAATTAAGACGGCCCAAACAAGTGTGAAAATGTAAAAGGATACATTTTTCAACACTACATTAAGACATTATTTAGTCCAACTTAATTAGGAGGGCCCAAACAAGTGTGAAAATGTAATGGGATACAATTTTTTACACTACAAGGTGTATAAGGAAGAAGGGCCCTAGATTGGTCACCATCATGCTAAGAATCCATGACTATATCATTTTAAGATGTCGGGGTAGGAAAAGACATTGAAAATGAATATTTATCAATTGTTAAAAAAACCTTGTTTCAAGAAGGGATAGAGAAAATATCACGTACCTTAGTTATGAAATACTACAAAATTTGATACATGTCCTTAATGCAACAACAATAAATAGATTGCATCAACAACAAACTTGGTTCTTGATAACATAGTCACCACCTCTTTAAAAGAGGAATGTCTTAAAGAAAACTTGATCTCAATGGTAAAAAATAGTATGGGTTTAACTCTTCAACAAAGTATTCATTTCATTTAGAACCCAAAATTTCATCTCCTTGACATCTATGATATTTTATTGATGTGAGTTGATGGGTTGCCAATTGCACACAAATAAAATAGCAAAGCTACAAAAAATTCAATGGATAGGTTGCAAAAGTTTACAATATATGAACCAAGATTTATGCCCCCAAAAAAGGTGTCATTATGTTGGTTCTCAAACATGTAATCCCACAATTCCTAAAGATTATCACCCAACCTAAGGCTAGGAAAATTCAACATTAGTGGTGGGAAAGTCTTATGATTAGATAGTGGCATATTGAACCAATTATTGTGATTAAACAAGCTAACCTTTAGATTTAGGATCTATAAGGAAAATGGGGTCTTCCTTTAGGTTTTCAAAAAATGAGAATTAAAGAGAAATAAGAATATCTAAAATCCCTTAAGTAGCCATACCCAATATGGTATAAATTCAAAAATTTATCAGTAAGCTCATGTTAGCATTGAATATATACATACTTATAATACCTCTACGAAGCAAATGATAGCTCACTCTTAACATGAAATAAGAGATCAAATTAGTAATATTCCCCAACCAATGAATTCACTTAACATTGCATGCACATGGAAGAGGATGAATACACTAGTATGATCTAAAAATGATTAGTTAGTTTCAAGGAAAAACAAAAGTGCATCACAAGTTGTATCACTGGATCATACAAGCATGGTGGAACCCAAACTACTCCTATAGCTAAAAAGATAGAAATTTAAAATAAATTCATTTGACCATTCATCTCCTAAATCAATGCCTAGTCCATTGGAAAACAAATTTATGAATAAGATTTAGAGGATGGATACATGCTTGTAATAGAATAAACATTATACATACACAACCCCAAAGAATAAGGAAACTCACAAACAAATATACATGGTTATCCCAAGTAGATAAAAAATATTCCACACAAAGTAAAGGGAGGCCATGAAAAAATAGCTTTCAATGAATCATAATGCTATGAAATTTAATCTATACTTAATTACACCATGACAACAAATATGGAAAGAGAGAAATAGTAACTAGGTTTGAAGATTGCCCTCAAAAACTACAACCTATCAGAAAGACATTCACTCATGAGCATAAGGACCACCCCTTCCATGATTCAAAAACATGATTCATCATTTTTTGAGTTTATGTTCATTATTTGATACCCTAGAGTAACTTGAGACACATATACCCAAGAAATTTGTTTAATGACTAGTCACTCTTACATCTTTTTATATGTATATATAGTATTACAACTTCACTAGGTATGTTGGGTGATAATGCTAAAGTGGTTAACAATATTATAGGTCATTTATGTCCATTGTATCATCTTTATATGGTTGTGCACTTGAAATAGTATCCATTTGTACATAATTCATGCCTTTGAGGGGTCACATGGAGGTCACCCTGTATTTTATCACATCTAATCAAGACAATTAATGGCATCTTGGATTGTGCGAGGAGGTAGTTGGAGTTTTTTGTTTGAACTATGAGGTTTTAGGAAATTTTATGTCAATGGGAACAAGCAAGGAAAAATTACTCTATAGTTCTAAAAGTAGGGATTCAAAGCTTAGATTCCCAAGGGATGCAATATAGAAGGAGGGGATTGGGAGTCAATTTTTTGGATATCATGTGATAGTAAACTTTAGGTATGGAAGCATCAAGAATCTTAGGGGTATGAAACAAGGAGGTATGGAGAGGAGAAAGGATCAAGAAATATGCATACCCACTACCATTAGAAGAAATTCATGAAGGAAAAATAGATCTTGAAGGCTGAAGAATAATTCATGAATCAAGTGGTGGGGCTCAGGTTTTAGGGCTATTAGTTACTCAAAGCACTTTGATGAATAAGGAAAGAAAAGGCCTAAAAACTTGCAATAGGATGAAAGTGTTTAGGGATCAATAAAAAGGAATAGCCAATATAAAAGGAAGTGGAAGTGATAATTAGAACATGGATATATTAGTATAGGAGGAAAAGAGGAATGGGGAGTCTTTTGGGATTTTGGTGTTGGGATTGTTTGGTAATGACAAGTTGTCGTTAGGTCTTATCGCTTTAGTTAAAAAATGTATCAAATGTATCAATCGGGTAGTGTTCGGAGGCTATATGCAATAGGAAACATCTTGACTAACTCTCTCATATTTTTTGAATGCTTAGAACAATTGAAGACAAAAATTAAACTAAAAATCCATTAAATTATTAAGCTAGAAAGCATAAAATGATTAAACTAGAAAGCATGAAATGATTAAACTAGAAAGCATAAAATGATTAAACTAGAAAGCATAAAATAATTAAACTAGAAAGCATGTAAATTACTGAGAAATAAATGCTTGCAATAAAATTGTAACAACCATCAACTAACATTTAACTGTTAACAGAAAACAAACTTAACAGCATACAACTGATAACCAGAGTGGGTGCTCTAGAATTTCAGAAAAATAGAACTAAAGATTATAAACTCAAACTACAACCTACAGGAATAACTTAACAAAGCTCGACATATACAAATAAAATTCATTCACACTTATCATGTACATAATAAAAATAACAGAAGTGAAAATGAAAATACTTATCTATCTATTCTATGAATCCCTCGAGTGTCCAGCTCTTGGGTACTACTATGCGTAACTCAGATCACATGAACTTTTGTATCTTCAAAATTAATTAATCCAAGATAATTCCATCACACAGTACTAATAACTCAGAATAAGACTAGCAAAGCTTTCTTTATTCGTATTAGGAAAAGTGTAACACCAAGACATAGTTCAAAAGCACATTATGACAACATAACAATATCCAGTATGCATTGTTTTTGGCGGTTACATATTTATACAAAACTGCTTAACAAAAATCCTAGATTTTGGATGGTGAAGATCACCATTGAAAAAGTCCTTAACAAAATTCAACTAACTAATGGACTTAGGTGCATAACATAAAGCATTTAAAAGGCTCGGAGAGGAACCATAAAGTTTGTAAACATAAAATAATAGAAAGCTTTAAAAGACTCGATCCACTATGCACTTCCTAAAATTTTGGCGCCTAGACTTCTAAGGCTTTTCTTCAACTGCTTTGAAGCTTGCTTCAAAATCCACTTGGCCGAGCATAATGACTGACTATGCATAATGACCTGTACAATACTAAAAACTATACCATTATGTTAGCACTTGTCAGCTTATTTCAATCAATTTTAGGAAATAAAGATTTACATTTTTCACAAAAAGTAAGCAATTACTAATCCTAAAGATAAATAATTGGCAAGGTAAAAGTGATTGGGAGAAATAAGGAAGGGTATTTGGCTTATTATATTTATGAGGTTATTTTTACCTCATCACTTCTCCCCCTCCTAGGCTTGATTAGGTCCTCCTACTCTTTGTTGTGTTCTCTACTTTCAATTTCCTCTATTCCTATTTAACTCTTCATACTTAGCATCGAGGTCATACAGATCCAGTGCCTCTTTGTCCCAATCATCAGGGTTTCTAAGGAAACCCTCATTGAATCTGACCCTTGATCTCCATGACTATACATTTTCGGGGTTCTAGTCTGTAGTAACATGCACTACAAGGGGTGGTGAAAGAAGTAATGGGGGTTTGTATCTCATTCCCATCCATTCAGTCTAAAGTTGTTGTAGAATATCTATCACTGCCTCTGCTCTTTTGTAAGACCACTTAATATTAGTGGGTGAAATCATCTCTCTTCTTTTAAGGTGCATTGGAAGAGGAGTGTACCTCTCTTCACAGGCATTCAATGATTTTCCTATCAATTATGGCCCCTTAACTATAAAATGCTCAAAGCAGATCTGAAGATTATCATTATACTTACTCTTCACAGTTTCATTGACCTTAATGCTTCAGAATTGAGCTATAAAAGCATAAGGTTTCCTATTAGGACACTGCATTTGAAGTCCAACTATTTTCTCTGCCTGTAAATATTCTCTTGTTATTTCTTTCCATTGAATCTAGTTTTGCATAGTTGAAAAAAATTCCTTGAGCTGAACTTCACCTACAAAGAAATTAAAAAAGAAATATGTATTTCTTTCCAAGAATAAATTGTGAATAAAGAATTCACATAACAAATTTTGTTGAGCAAGAGTTGATTCTGTAAATATTTTTACAAACTCTTTATCATCAGGATCATGTGGAAGGTTGCAGGAAATTCTTAATAGTTTCCATCTTAAGAGTCGCTCATTCAAGAACATGGAATACAATGTAGATGGCCTCCTACAGACTAGCAATAATTCACCAATTTGACAGACATCTGTTTTAACTTGATAGAGCCTATCATATGATTATTTTAATAAAACTAGCTCTTTTTTCAATCTAGCATTTTCTATACCTGCATGTCTCAGAAAATAACATCTCTCCATCCATGTCACCAACAATGGAGGTATATGAATTTGAAACCATTTCATTTCTGTTGGTTCAATTTTTATCTCTTTGGATTCCATTGTTGGCTTGACATTAATCTCTTGCAAATCCCATTCCAACTCAACAATTTTGCTTAAGGAGGCATGAAGCTCATATTTCTATTTGTCCTTTTCTTCTTCAAAACTAGTAAATAATTGCATAAAATTATCTGTTAAACTTTTGATTTGTCTATCTTTTTCAAACAAATCTATCACATACCTTTTACTTTCCTCATTCCATTGTTGTATCTAAAATTGCAATTGTTCAATAGTCTTATCTTTTTGTTCTATTTGCATTTTAAAATTTGCAATTTCTTGGTCTCTCTTCTTTAAAACTGCAGTGTGTACCTCTATCTCTTCCTGTTGTTAACTAATTTGTTCTTTATTTCCCTAACACTGACATTTCAATTGAGAAATTTATGCTTTTAACTTTTCTAGCTCCATTTCTCTCTAATCAGATTCCTCAACCCCTCTATTAGCAGAAAAAGGAAAATTAGGGATTTCTATATCATCACTAATTAAATTTTCCTCATTAGGCACCTCAAATGAGCCTTGTTCAGTAACATTACCAATTAGGGGGGATAACCGTCCCACATAATCATCCTCCACACCCAAATGATGTGGTGATTGTTCCCCTTCTTCTTCTTGTCTTGATTGAAATGACATATCCCCAGCCTCAGGAGATTGACTAGTTTGTTTTTCACTTTCTTTGGTTGCTTCCTCACAAGGGCAAACCTCAGTTTCAATTTCTAGTGATTGAGCTTCAATATTATGCCTTTTCTTTTTAGAGGCACTTAATGTATCACAAGCTACAGTATCACTAGTTTCAAAAAATAACCTCTTACTTCTCCTTCAAGGAGGGGTTGTTTACAATGTTACTTTAGTTCTCTTTTTCTTCTTGCGAGGAGGTTCTTCCTCATCTCTTGAATTTATGATTTTTACATTTTCTGAATGACCTGGGGTTTCTGAAATATGATGTAAAATTTTTGGTGCTTCACAGCCAGGAATTTTTGTGGCATGTTGTGGTTCAGAAACTTCTAGAGGCTTAGGGGAATGATCTTCCAAATGTTGAGCCACTTGCCCAGATGATTCACCTTCTTCAAGGTGTCTTGTAGGCTCTGTATTTTCAAATTTTTGCAAAAAAAATTTCCATTTCTTTTCCGTTTTCTTTCGAAAATGATATTTACATATTAATTGGATGAGGCCATGGTGTTTAAGTGGTCTTGAACCAATTTTGAATTTTTCTATCATGCTAATAACAGAATCACAAATAAATGTGGGTAAATTAACCCTAAGGGTAGAGTTTTCAGTGCCATGGTGCAAATTGGTGAGCAGGCAAAAAGGTGGACCTACAATTACTGCACATTGTCCTTCACAAGTAAAATATTTGATAATCCAGGCCATTGTTGTTCGCCATGACTCTGGGATGGAAATTCTCTGAAATCCTTTGCTTTGCCCTCTAGTACTTACAGTTAACAAAGGATGAGGTTCCCCTTCTCTATGAAAAATCTCTACCATTTTCTAATAAGAGATATTAGTGGTCTCTGAAAAATTAATACCTTTATTTTCAAGACCAGATAGATGAGAAATGATCTTAGGACTTACCCAGAATCGCTTGCCATGCACTACAGTTTGACCATTTGTGAAATTTTTCACAAATTCCTTCACTAGTTGCTCATTATGTCCGAATTTCTTTATGAACTCCAACCACCCCACTCTCTGGAACAATTCTGAAATATTGCTTAATGCCAATAATTTGTTTGCTGAAGCTGGCTCAGATTTACATTTAGCTCCTCCCATACTGTGTTTTTCTTATTGCTCTACTCAGTTTCTGTTGAAATACTATGGCGCTCAAAGAAAACTGTTTAAACAAACTAAATTGCAAAGTAAAGAAAATGTAGCTTTTCAATTACCTATACTTGATACAACCGATGGGACATGAATTAATTATCACATTTGGGCTTTGTTGTACTTTCATTATGACTTTGCATGGGAAAAAGCGTGAAAATTGTCACACTTCAAGAAAATGCACAATTGCACAGTTTACTAATTTGGGAAGGGGATGGTTCATGCCAATTAATTTATCTTTATTCAAAACAATTGCCGACATAAAGCAAAAATTGTACGTACCTTACGTCCCTGATCAATTCGAAAATTACTTACCTTTGTTGACGTAACAGTATAATTATGTGAGTTGGCAAGGGTGGCAATGAATTTATTATGAACGCAGATGTGACAACTAATTAATGGTGGAATTACTATGACGAAAAAGTAGTCATAATAATTGTAATTTATTATGATAGGAGATCGTAATGTAGGGAGAATGGTAATATAGGGTGTGGATTCCAAGGTGATGACAAAATTTAATAATGAGCATGTGTATGATGCTAGAAATTTTGTTGTTGCTTCCGGCTACATCTTTTGACGATGCTTTGAAAATATTTGGCCGTTGCTCCAGCTGCATCTTTCAGCGATGCTCTAAAAATTTTGTTGCTACATTTCGATGGAATCTCTTAGTGATGCTCTATAATTTTCCTAGTTCACTTTTTCATTTCAAATGCATCTCTCAACATGCTCTAGAACTTTTTATTCTTCACCCCAGTCACATCATAATGAGCATGTGTCCAGATAAACTCTACATTCTTTTGGAGGAGGGAAAACATAGGAGTTGCAATCTTGCTAAAGTTTTCTATGAATCTCTGATAATATCCAACATGTCCTAAGAAACTTCTAACATTAGTTTGGGTTTTTGGGGTTACAAGTTTTATCACCTCAATTTTCTTAGGATTGACTTTTATTCCTTCTGCTGAAATGTGATGTCCCAACACTATTCCTTGTTCTACCATTATTAAGAATTTTTCATGACTCAAGGATAGCTGATGGTCATCACATCACTTTAACACTCTATCCAAATTTTGAAGTCCTTCATCAAAAGTTGACCCATAAACAATGAAGTCGTCCATGTAAACTTCCACACAGTCATTCACTAACTCAGCAAATATGGCTAAGATAGCTCTCTGAAATGTTGTAGGAGCATTGCATAGCCCAAAAGGAAGAACTCTATATGCAAATGTTCCCCATGGGCACGTAAAAGTTATTTTGTCCTGGTCTTCTGTTGCTACCTGTATTTGGTTATATCCACTAAATCCGTCCAAAAATAAGAAATACTTCCTCCTAGCCAGATTATCCAAGACCTGGTCTACAAATGGTAGGGGGAAGTAATCTCTATGGGTTAATTTGTTAAGTTCTGTATAGTCAACACATACTCTCCACTTCCCATTTTTCTTTAGAACCACAACCAGAGGTGAAACCCATTTGCTATCGGAAATGGGATAGATAAATCCCACTTATAGGAGTTTCTCAATTTCAGTTTTAACAATGTCTTTCAAGGAAGGATTGAGCCTTCTTTGTGGTTGACAAACAAGTCTAACATCCTCGGTATAGATGTGATGGGTAAAAACACTTGGGGGTATTCCTCTCATTTTTGTATAGTCTCAAGCAAACGATTTAGATCTATTCACCAAGATATCAAACAATTTATGCTCTTTTGGCTCTATCAACCAGCTATTGATAATATTCAAAGTTTTCCCTGGCAACAACATGATGGTTTTAACACCTGGATGGTTGAAGGTGATAGTATAAAATTCTCTTGTCAAAGTGTTGAGAGGACAACTATGTGGTATTTTTCTATGGAGTCTGGCACTATCTTCAAAGAAATGATCCATTTTTGGAATGATATTAGCTAGAGGACAAGGTAATCCCATGAATTTGGTGTTATCAAATTCTGTGTGATCCATGTTGATTAGCTTCCCTAGTACATCTTTTCATCACTTGAGTCCATGGTAAGATTTTCCATATTTTTTCCCAGTTCATCCTCCAACTCCTCACCATGTTGTTTAATTACCACCATAGCAAGTGAGGCTAGATTTTATTGTTTGTTGGGACCATCTGGTTCATCAACCCATACTTTATTATGTTCAGTTGGTTTGGCTGGAGGATACAAGAGTAAATGTTTGCTATTGGGACCATGTGAAATGGTCATTCCTCCCTCTCTACAGTCAATCTTGGCTGCAACAATAGCTATCCATGGTCTTCCTGGGACTATTGGATAACTGTCTTTTGGTGTGAGGGCCTGAATTATTTGAAATTCCACTGGATATTCCCAACCATCAACCTTAATAAGAACATTTTCTATGACACCCTTGGGAATAGCTATGGATTGATTTTCCATTTGCAACACTATAGTTGTGGGACGTAAATCAGTAAGTCCCAATTTTTCCATCACATTGATAGTCATTACGTGAATGGCTGCTCCTAAGTCCACAAGTGCATTAGGTATTGCTACCTCATTAACTGTCACTATTATAAGTGGACTGCCTGCGTCATCATATTTTAGAGTTGTGGTTTGTCTAGCCAAAAATTCAGCTAGATAACCATTTATGTGAACAGTATTGATCCATTTTGGTTTCCTTCTTGGTGTTTTAATACACAACTATTTAATCAGTTGGTTTAGTTCAAGAATTTATTTAATTTCTTGTAACAAAGGAACCTCAATTTGCAGTTGTTTAATCTCTTGTATCAGCGCAGTTTCGGTGGACAAGGAAATTTCTGGAGGGTTTTTCAAGGTGGATGGTTTTAGATGCCCCAGAAAAGGTGCTTGAGCTTTATCTTTAGGGGTGGAATCCTTCTTTAAAGGATCAACTGGAGACTAACCACCGTCCTCCTGAGGTAACTCAGAAGTTCCAATTGGAGATGGCAGAAGGGTCTTGTCTTGGGCACTCACTAGGTTTTTTTGTAAAGGTGTGGAAGATGTCTTAGCCACCTCAGCAAATTCCTTAATGGGCTCGTCTAGAATCTTAACTATAGTAGGCTATTGGAGTGTTTTTCTTGAACTTAACTGCAAATTTCCACAATGGATAGAATTAAGTCTAGTCACATTTTCCTATTTTATGGAATACACTAGGGTATTTTGATGATTATTCTTTGGATTAGGAATAGGTTGCGCTGGAAGTTGTGGTTAGTTGACCTGCTCATTTTGTTGAGGATTCTAAGGAGTTGGTAAAAGATTCTGTTGTTGATTAGGCATCCTTCTTGGTCTAGTATAAAATTGATTCTGGGGTTGATTCCATTAAGGAGTAGGATTTTGAGGATACCATTATTGTTGAGCCTAGTTTGGCCATTGGGGGTTTCCCCAGGACTGATTTTCCCATTCAGGTGGTCCCCAAGGGTAGGTTCCCTAGTTAGGTGGTGCTGGAGGCCAAGGTGTTGTCCATTGATTATTATTCCAATTATTTGGGGGTCACCAAGTGGGATTTGTGTTCAGACCATAAGAGAAATTTCCTCCAGGTCTTTGATTCACAAGATTGATCTCTTCTTCAATCTAAGTTGTCCTTTTCTTGGAATTTTTTATTGCATTTAAGATTTCACAATTATCAGTATCATGAATCTTCTCACAAACTTGACAAACGTCAACTTTATCCAAGGGAAATTCTCTTAATAGATGTTTATTTCTACACCTAGGGCAATAGATGAAAAAGGTCTCAAGGTTACGTGTTTTGGCTTGTAATCCATCCAATGTGGTGTTTCGTTGAATAAGAATGTCAGTTTTGAGATTTTCTATCTCCTCACATAGTTTTCCTATTTCATTAGAACCTATAAAAAGAGTAGACTTATGGATACCTCCTCGAGTACGGGAAAAATTCTGGCATAACTCACAAATATCCTCGAGTGTAAGTTGGGACACATCTCCTTTTCCCATTAAATCTAGGCTTCTCTTAGCATCTTCATCAAGTTCTTTGAGAAATATGGTCTTCAAGAATCTCCAAACTTATGGCTTCTCCACCACATCGTTTAGATAAGAAGATGAACCTATCCAGGTAATCTTCTAGGATTTCATCTTCATTTTTCCTTAGTTTGAACAATTCTTCTTTCCTATCGTTGACTCTATAATAACTATGGTATTTATCCAGAAAGGCAGACTCCATATCATCCCTAGAGGTTATTGACCCTGAAGCTAATCCCATGAACCAACACATTGCTATGTCTTTCAGGGTGGAGGGAAAGAGCTTTAGTTTCTAGTTATCATTCTTGTAGTCATATGTATGACACAAAAATTTAAAGTCAAATAGAAACTGGTCAGGGTCTTTGAAAGATATACCTTTGAAGGTTGGCAAGAAGGCTAGTGAAATATTTTTCATAGGTGTCTCATCATATACATCAATAGCAATAGGATAAGTAAATTTCCACACTCCCGGTGTTGGGTTAGCGCCATTTCTAAGGCCACCCATGACGTTTAAAGTAATGTGTTCCTCTTCAAAAGTTTGTTCTAATGGATAAGGTTCTCGGGTATGCAAAAGAATACTCTCCTCTACGAATGTTTGTTCTACTGGGTAAATTTCTGGGGTATACATGGAGGTCTCAGGTTGATCCTGCTTGATCAATTCTTTGGCAAGTTCTTCAGCTGAGACTTCCTCCTCCCTGCTTGTGGTTGGAACGTATTTTGGGGGGGTTTTTGGTATGAATATTTTGTGTGGGCCTCATTTTCTGACCATGTAGAAAAATAAGCATGGTGACTATTTTATTTCCTAAAAGAGGTATTCAAGCAATCTCTTACTAACACCAGAAAAGGAAGTGTCTCCGATAATGATGCCAAAAAGTGACAGGTTGTCATTAGATCCTATCACTTTAGTTGAAAAAATGCATGAAATTTACTAATCGAGTAGTGTTCGAAGGCTATATGCAATAGGAAACATCTTGACTAACTCTCTCATATTTTCTGAATGCTTAGAATAGTTAAAAACAAAACTTAAACTAAAAATCCATTAAATTATTAAGCTAGAAAACATAATTAAATTAGAAAGCATGAAATGATTAAACTAGAAAGCATAAAATGATTAAACTAGA
Organism: Sequoia sempervirens; assembly: GCA_007258455.2. Lineage (NCBI taxonomy): Eukaryota > Viridiplantae > Streptophyta > Pinopsida > Cupressales > Cupressaceae > Sequoia > Sequoia sempervirens. Next base: position 92,780,001 of record VDFB02072274.1, on the reverse strand, counting down.
AAGCATGTAAATTATTGAGAAAGAAATGCTTGCATTAAAATTGTAACAACCATCAACTAACATTTAACTGTTTAAAAAAGACAAACTTAACAACATACAACTGATAACCAAAGTGGGTGCTCCAAAATTTCAAATAAACATAACTAAAGATTATAAACTCAAACTACAACTTGCAGGAATAACTTAACAAAGCTCGACATATACAAATAACATTCATTCACACTTATCATGTACAGAATAAAAATAACATAAGTGAAAATGAAAATATTATCTATCTATTCTACGATTCCCTTGAGTGGCCAGCTCTCGGGTACTACTACGCTTAACTCAGATCACATGAACTTTTGTATCTTCAAAATTAATTCATCCAAGATAATTCCATTGCACAATACTAATAACTCAGAATAAGACTAGCAAAGCTTGTTTTATTTGTATTAGAAAAAGTGTAACACCAAGACAGTTCAAAAGCACATTATGACAACATAACGATATCCAATATGCAATGTTTCTGGCGGTTACATATTTATACAAAAATACTTAACAAAAATCCTAGATTTCAGATGGTGAAGATCACCATTGAAAAAGTATTTAACAAAATTCAACTAACTAACGAACTTAGGTCCATAACATAAAGCATTTAAAAGGCTCGAAGAGGAGCCATAAAGTTTGTAAACAGAAAATAACAGAAAGCTTTAGAAGACTCGATCCACTATGCACTTCCTAAAATTCTGACACCTAGACTTTTGGCGCTTATCTTCAACTGCTTTGAAGTTTGCTTCAAAATCCACTTGGTTGAGCATAGTGACTAATCATGCATAATGACCTATACAATACTAAAAACTATACCATTATGTTAGCGCTGGTTAGCTTATTTCAATCAATTTTAGGAAATAAAGATTATACATTTTTTCACAAAAAGTAAGTAATTACTAATCCTAAAGATAAATAATTGGTAGGGTAAAAGTGATTGGGAGAAATAAGGAAGGGTATTTGGCTTAATATATTTATGAAGTTATTTGTACCTCATCAGGTACCTCATGTCAAGGAGGGTTGGGGAAATTATTTTTTGAGAGTCTATAGATGGAATGGAAAAAGTTAGTGGGATCAAGATTATGAAATGCCCAATATTGAGGGAGAAGAGAATACAAAAACATATCAAATATTAGGGCTTAGGGATGCCCTATGATAGTTTCCTCAAGTACAATGGCAAGATAAACTACAAATGCCTAGTTTTGGAAATGAAGAAAGAATGAAAAAAAATGGGAGCATGGGGACTTGGGGGTTAAAGGAAACACATATCGAAGATGTAAGAAGGGGAAGATGGGAGAGGAAATACCAAAGTTCCATGATCAATACTTTAGGATTGAGAATACCATGATAAAAATTTCCTAAAGAATTTGAAACCCTAATGCACAACAACTAATAGAACATTTGAAGGTCTTTTAGTTGCAAGTGAATGGGAAAGTGCCATGTATGAATGATGGGGTATTTATAAAAGGGATGGAAAAAATTTCAATTACATAGGTTTGAAAAGTGATAAAAAATTATAGTTGAGGGGTTTGGGAGTTCAAGTAACTTCATAAACAAGTACTTAAGTAAGAAATTTCCTATAACATGAAGAATACAAAGATCTTAAGAGAATCATAGAAGCTTGAGGGTTCAAGGAATGGAGGAAAATCATGTTAGCAGAGGAAAACCTAAAAATATACCCAAGGCTAGACATTAGTCAAAACACCTTCATTCTTATAAATTTTTAGACACATTTAGAATTAAGGCACGTGACTAAGTAATAAAGGGGGCACATTCCAAGCACAATTTTTGACTAAGGAAGGCATGTTGAAAAAATCTCATATCGATTATCAATGATGAGCAAGGTAAGGATAAGGCAACAAAGGGTGCACAAACTTAAAAGAATGTGCACATTGTTGGGATAGGTGCCAACATGAACAATATACTTTATTCTTGTATTTCACTACTAAATCTTACACATGTATCCTACTCTCCTCCTATTTATGGTTAGTTAAATAACATAATATCTTATACCCCATATATATTAAACATATCTATCCAATGCTTCTTATGAAATGCTTATTTTTTTACTATGTTTTCCTTACAAAATGTAACAAGCTTCCAAACTAAAAACTGATAAACATAATTAATACTTTATTAAAGAAATAATCTGACCATTTTCATCATAAGGCATATATTTTATTAATAATTGAAACTAAACCATGGATATTCTTAACTTATATATATATATAAACATTTAATAATTTGTTAGTTTGAGGATGAAAAGAATGTAATCCCATACAAAATAAGTACTATTGTTCTATAAAATGCATACAAGTGAAAATTCTCCATACAAATTTTAACTTTCAATTTAATCAAATATAGTAAGATCCATTATCTTATTCATCTTTTTGAGTCCAAGCAATATGGTCTATATAACACCTATAAGGAGGGAGAGCATCATCTGAGCTCTTTACCTCCAACCATAGACTAAGTGATCCCATGCTCACCTTACTACTACAAGTGGTATGACCCTTCAATGAGGGTGGCAAATAATGACATTTTTAGCAGTACCATAACCAAATTCAAGAACCAAGTGTATATAATATAAACACCATCACATGTTATTCATGTATACCCTAGATACCCTTTAGCTATTGATGACTTCCAACTACCATGCAATCTTGAGAGTATAGTGAATTGATAATGCATATAACTATAAAATCATTTTAGCTAAAGCATTTAATAACAATTGCATTTTTTATTATATAGAAATATTTAACATCTATTTGTAACATTACTATCTCTTGTTTGAATCATCAAAATGATCATAGAATAATTATAAAAATATAAGGTACAATTCATACCACAATTTTTCCAATAAAGGTAACATTTCCTATACCCCAATCATATCCTACCCTTGGGTGAGAAATTTAATAGTATTTAATACCATATTTATGTTATGATAGATAGATAAGCGCATTCAATGTGTCATACATTGAGATTGGATTCTTATATAGGCTATCCAATAGAGTTCCCATTGAAGGAACAATCATGCATAAGGCCAATTTCCAATTTGGGGTTATGCAAACATAACTAAGATGAACTATGTTAATTTCAACACTGTTTCAAACTAGTTATATAAATACATACACACACACATATATACATAAATATGCATGCATATACATACATACATATGTATACATATATGTATATATTTATGTATATATGTATACATATATGTATGTGTATGTATATATACATATACATATATATGTACATATGTATGAATACACATTATATATATAATATACATGTCTATATATGCATACATATATGTATATGTATCTGTATATATATGTATGTATGCATATATACTATGTATATAGATATTAATACATTTTATATATGTATACATATATATGTATATGTGTGTGTGTGTGTATGCATACATACATACATGTATAATATATACGTATGCATGTTTATATCTAGAACTAGTTCAATCTTGAAATTAACACATCTTAGTTATGTTTGTATGACTCCAAATTGGCAATCAACCTTAAATATATGATTGTTCCTTCAAAAGATGAATGAAAACTCTATTGGATAACTTATGTAAGAATGTAGTCTCATTATATGACATATTGAATGTTCGTATCTATCTGGCATGAAAAGAAAAATGTATTTAATGCTATTAAGTTTCTCACTCAAGGGTAGGATATGCTTGGACTATAGGAAATGCTACCTTTATTGGAATTTTTTCTATTGTACCTTATATTTTTATATTATTCTATGGTCATTCAAACAAGAGATAGTAGTGTTACAAATAGATGACCTACATTTAGATATATAATCAAAGTGCAATTATTATTAAATGCTTTAACCAAAATGATGCTATAGTTGTATGCATTGTCAAATCACTATACTCTCAATATTGCATGGTAGTTGGAAGTAATCAATAGCTAAAGGGTATACAAGTTCTACATGAATAAATACATGTGATAGTTTTTATACTACATACACTTGGTTCTTGAATTTGGTTATAAAATTACTACATATGTTGTTATCTACCACCCTCATTGAAGGGTCAAGCCACTTGTAGTAAGAAGGTGGGTAGGGGATCACCTAGTCTATGGTTAGAGGTAAAGAGCTTGAATGATGCTCTCCCTCTTTACAAGTGTTATATAGACCATAATGCTTGCACTAAAAAAATGAATAAGATAGTGGGTCATACTATATTTTATTAAAATGAAAGTTAAAATTTGTATGGATAATTCATTTATATGTACTTTACCTAACAACAATACTTTTTTTGTATGGGATTGCATTCTTTTCAACCTTTTTCAATCTAAGTTAAGAATATTTATGGTTTCGTTTTAATTATTAACAAAGTATATGTCTTCTCATGAAAATGGTTGAATTCTTTCTTTAATAAAGTAAAACTATATTTATCAATTTTTTAGTTTAGAAGCTTGTTACATTGTGTAAGTAAAACACAATGAAAAATATAATCATGTTATAAGAAGCATTCGGAAAATATATTTAAGATATATGGGTATAAGATATTATGTTATTTAGTTGACCATACATACGAGAATAGGATACACGTGTAAGATTTGGTAGGTTGATGTGGCCATGACAAGGGGGGCTTATTAGGTGACCTAATCATGAAACCAACACAAAAATATTCACAATCACAATGGAAGCACAAACATGGAAAATGACATTCATTGGGTTTAAATTTAAAATTTACAATCATTTTATTTATAGAGAAAAATTTGCATTAGAGTTCTTCACACATTCACTTGACAAGGAATTCAATAGTCATCATATTATAGACACATCTTCATGATATTTCATTATGAAATTTCTCTATCCATCATGAGCCTCTACTCTTGCTAGGCATTAAATTTTATAGCTCCTCCTTTGGCTCCTTTTTTATCTATATTTTTCTCTCTTTTTCCCTTTCTCTAATGGTGAACCATATTTCCCTTCCTTCCATAGCATACCCCTATATGTGTATCATCTCATTTTTATTCATTCAATGGAAATTAAGTTGGATCAAATCAAATTATGGTCGTTACAACAATTGAATTGTTAAAGAAATGAAAGTGTTGTAGTAGGTTGAAGTTCTACAAATATAGTAGCAAGTAGAAGTTAAAAAATGGAATAGTAAGAAAAAGTTACACAAATGTAGTACCAAGCATAAGTTCCAAAAATAATCAATTCAAACAAGAAATTTTGCATGTTTAGTTGGCCAACTGATCTTTACAATCCATACATGGTGGTGTCATCATTACATCATGCTCACCCCATGTTAACATCATCGTTAGAAATGCTCATCTGAACCGATTGATTGAATTTTAAATGTTTAGTTCTCTTGAGTTTACTTGCAAATCCTGATGCCCATGAGAAACCTACAAACTCCAATTGGATGTGGTATTCTTTAAAAAGAGTCAAATGGGAAAGAGATTCTTGTAAAGCTAGTTGACCTTGAACTTTTTGTAAATGCAAAAAAACCCACCAATACCGGCTGTGTGGGAAAATACATTGGAACGAATTGTAAATGGGATAGATCAATAGTAAACCTTTGCAAAAGGCTGATAGTAGACCAAAAACTTGCATACAAAAAGTAGATAAAAAACCTACAAAAGTCTAGTAGTAGACCAAAAATCCATATAAGCATAACTTAATCATTTTTTCATCCAATTCTCACCAAATTTGACCTGAAGATACCCATTAGGCTCATTTACAAGGTTATGTCATTAGATTTCCAAAATTTTCTCTACAAATCTTCTTGAAGCAACTACCTAGAAACCAACACTACTAGAAACAAAAATGCAAGAAAATTAAAAAAACAAGAAAGTGAAATATTTGTGGTTGATGTTGGATCACCTATAGACTCAAATGGTCTTGCATAGACATGTCGTGTAATAATTTTGTGAGCATGGGATTACAAAGTGGAGTTGGATGGTAGAACTAACCTTACAGGTTGTAAACCACCTATAGTAAACTCCCTCGCTACAATAGGTACTTTGCATCACTTTTTCCTTTTCCTCTCCCAAAATTTGGTTGGAACAACTCCCCTCTTCCTCTTCCAAATATACTCATCAATCGTCATTCCTCTTTTGTACCTATGTCCACCATTAACCTACCTCCTCTAAATACAACTCTAATCAACACTCTTCCTCACTTCACTACTCCACATTCCTCTTCCTCTTTCATAGAAAATAATCCACCATACACTATACCTCCACCAATACGCATATGTACCATCCTCTATAGCACCTACACACAAATATGCACTAACAATACACAAATACACACTAACAATATCATGAAAAATAAATATTTCTATCTACACTTCTTTTTACTCTCCTTTACCTTCACCACCACCTTCTCATCCACCTCATCTATATGTGAATCAACATCAACTTCCTCATTAAAGTTTTTAGAACAAATTAAACATTACTCCTGTTACTCTTTCCTCGTCTATTGTTGAAATATTTCTGTCATCAATCTTATTATTTGCTATCAACATCTTCATGTCTTTCCCAAAACACATTGTTGTTGCACTTTTATCTTTCAACACTTTCATATCCTCCAAAGGACTCATAACTATTACTTCACTCTCAATTTTCTTCTCATCTTCTACCTTTATTGTGATGTCTTTCTCCACTTCTTCCACACCTTCCAAAATATATGCTTCAACTACATTATTTTTCATTTCTTCTCCTTCCTCACTTATATACACATGTTCATCTACACACAGATTATTATGGGACTCCATCTTACCCATACTCTCCTTTTCTTTCCTCTTTTCCATCATCATTTTGGTCTCCTTCAAACCCTTCAACATCCTCTTCATCTCATTAATTATGTCCTTGTATGCTCTTTCTATTCTTGCAAGAATTAAAAACCATAAAACCCTTCCCAAGGCTAACCTCATACTCTTCCTCTTTTCCATCTTTACACACATACAATATGTAACTTAACAATTTTCTCTCAAAATTTACTCTGTTGTTATAGGTCTCCACCTATAACAAAAATATCTCACACACCTATCCTCTACCCATAATTAATCTTAGAATATGAACCTCTTATACTTCCTCTACCTGCTTTCCATCATGGAGGATGCTTGGGCACCTTCTACCTAACTTCAATCCCTATTTTGGGACAACCAACATGATCTCATCCATTTAAGCTCTTGACAATTATAAAACTCCTTGATACATGCAAAAAAGTGATAGAACTATTCAAACATAACCAGCCACATAATTTCTCTTACAACTCATCTAACCCCAACCAACAACCTTCCTCCACACTCTCCTCAACACATTACCACCATGAACCTAGCTTTGATACCACTTGTTGGATTCGTGAGAAGGGGGCCTTATCATGTGACCCAATCACACAACCTAACAATATTCACAATCACAACAGAAGAAAATACATGGAAAATGACATTCATTGGGTTTAGATTCAAAACTTATAATGATTATCATTTACAAAACAAAATATTCTTCATAGTTCTTCACACATTCACTTGACAAGACTTTCAATGGTTGTTATATTACAAAATATTATTCATGATCTTTCCTTATAAAATTTCTATGTTCATCACATAACCTTTGCTCTTGCTAGGAATTAACCCCTACACATCCTTATATGGCCTCTTCTCTATCTATATTTTTCCCTCTTCACCATAATTTCTCTAATGGTGAACCATATCATCCCCTCCTCCCATGGAATACCCCAATGCATGTATCAATCTCCCTTTTATTCCTTTAGTGGTTAGGAAGTTGGATCAAATTAGATTATGATTGTTACAACAACTAAATCGTTACATAAAAAAAAAGTATAATAGAAGGCTAAATTTCTACAAATACAATAGCAAACAGAAGATCTATAAATGAATAGTTCAAACATGAAATTTTGAATGTTCAATTAGCCAACAAAACTTTGCAACCTATACATGGTGATGTCATCATTACATCATGCTTACCCCATGCTAACTTCATCATTAGAAATATTCATCTAAATTGGTTGATTGAACTTTGAAATGTTCATTTAACCCAAGTTTACCCGCAAATCCTAATGGCCATAAGAAACCTGCAAACTCCAGTTAGATGTGGAATTCTCAAAAGTGTTAGATGGGTAAGAGATCCTCACAAAGCTAGTTGATCTCAAAGTTTCTACAAATTAAAAAAAACCCATTTTTATAGGTTGTGTGAGAAAATTTGAATCAATTGTAAATGGTATGGTTCAACAAAAAATCTTTGCAAAAGGTTGGTAGTAGACAAAAAAACATGCATGATTAGTTGTAAATAAAAATCTCAAAAGTTTGGTAGTAGACCAAAAACCTGCATAAGAATAACTTAGTCATTTTTATGTCCAAGTATCAGCAAAATTGATCTAAAGATACCTATTAGGCTCCTTTACAAGCTGATGTCATTAGTTTTCCTAAACTATATTTAAAATACTCCTAAAGCAACTACCCAAAAACCAACACTACTAGAAAAAAAAATGCAACCAAAACTAAAATAAGAAAGGGAAATATTTTTGGTTGATGTTGGATTGCCTGTGGACCTAGATACTCCTACATCATAGGCACAAGAAAAAAGTATGTTTTTCATGTTGGCACCTACCCCAACATTGCAAATTATTCTAAGTTTATACACCCTTTGTTGTCCCTTCTTTACCTTTCCCATAATTGATAAATGATATGAGAATTCTTCAATGGGCTAACCATAGTCAAATATGCTCAAAATGTGATCCCCCCTTCATTAATTAGTCATGTGCCTAAGTTCCAAAAGTTTCTAAATAATTATAAGAATTAAGGTGTTTTGACTAGTGTCTAGCCTTTATATGAGACACCAACCTCTTGATAGACACATTATTTTTCTTCTTGAAAATCCTCCATAAAAAATATTCCTTTGAATTATCTTCAATTATCTTCTCTTCTCACAAATTTGTTGGTGTATATATGACTTATCAATTTATCTTCCACATTTACTCTTCTTCACACTCCACAAACTCTATTGATACATTCACCAAAAGAGATGAATTCATGAAGGAATACAGTAATTCACAAAGGAGGCAACCATTCATTATTTTATACCTTCTCAATGCACCTTTTAAATCAAATTTGAGTGCTCCATAAGGGGTTGACCCCTATAAATAATATAACTTTATTATTTAATTTCAAAAAAATTGGCACCACCATGAGGGGGGTCAACCCAAATTAAAAATAATTTAATTTGAATTTTAACTCATGAGGATGGTGTTGAAACTAGAGGAGGTCAACCAACATAGGTATGACTTTAACTTTATTTTATTGCTGCCCTGTGAGAACAAAATCTGCCTTTGGAGTGATTACTGTCCTTTAGCCTTCATTTGATGTCCTTCATTCTATATGTTTTAACCAAAATATGGATGATAGCAATGAATTTTCCTTTCACCTTTGACATCAATGACAATGATTCTAACTAACACTCAACTTTCTTGTATCTTGTCATATCATCCCTAATTAGATGGATAGTTTGAGGTGGTAAAAAATTTCTTGGGGGGATATCTCTAATGTGTTGCCACTAGAAGAATGATAGTAAAATAATTATTTTCATACTTCATCCAAAATGTCTCTATTTTGGCACTTTATGGGTGTCATCCACCATCAATCACCTCTTCATTGTGAGCACACCTAAAAGCTAGATAAGTTGAAGAACACAATCAACACCAATATGAAGCACTCTCTAGTCTCAAGGAGAACTTGGTAATGCCACATAATAGAGTAAATTAGTTATTGAGAAATAAGGTGAAATTGTCACAAGAATAAATTATACAAGTATATGCAAATCTAAAATTTATTTAATAAGAAATGATTACCATAAGATCAAATTATGTGTTTTCCTAAATAAAAAATAAGAAATAAATTAGAAAATTATATCAACACATGAGGTACATAGAGAAACCTTTTTAAGAAAATAATCCACATGATAAAGATGACAAGTATGTATTAATATTCAAAGAACAGATGCATCCACTGACTAACACTCTCTTCACTCTAACAACACTTTGGTAGCACATGTGTACCTATAAAATTCTCATCACAAGCGACCATATCATACTCTCAGTATATAGGAATAGAGAGTAGACACAACCATAAATGGTTTACCAAAATAATAGATAGAAAAACCATGATATCATGTAAAAAACCCATGCCCACCTTAGAGAGCATCTTTTGAGAATAGAAAACACATCAATGAATTAACATAGACATCACATGAGTGTAATCCATTAGCCCCTAGAATAGAAAATGTAACCACAAAATAATATTAGGTGTAATAACCCCTAATAGCTCAAATCTCCAAGAATAACACTCTAAAATGAAGTGGCCAATTTATGTAGGTATCATCTTGTAATACAAGATTCCTACTCCTCAATCCTAACACCTAGAATTGTGAAGGTAAATGTATTGATCCAAAAATCAATTGTAACTACCACAATTGTTCTCCACCTTCTTCATGAATACATATGAAAACTAATATAAATATTCCCAAGGAATCTAAATTATAAAATAATTTTCAATTCCACTCTAGGAATCAAGAACACATTCAAAGAGTTTTGGAGATACATGAATTATACATAGCTGTATCATGTAAAAATAGGGTTCACCAAAATGAGTCAATCAAGATAGTGAACCACTAATTTTTAATGCTATGAAACATTCAATTATGAAAGGAAAAAGATTCAAATAACAATTAGAAATGATACCTAATTGTTATAGCAACTACGAGGGAAGTTTTTAGAGCTCAAAGAGGTGTGTACCTTGCTGCAAGAATCCTATTTTTAGGGCACAGAGGACTCATTCGCCTTTAGTGGCGAATGGGTCCTTGTTAGGGATCCTAAAACTGAGATTTGGGTTATTTTCCTTGATGTATACACTCTCAGATTCCCGGTTGTCAGCTCTTGAAAACCTATACTTAATTATGTAGCTTCAATTCCATCTTCTTGCACTATGAAGGTCAACTTTGCAACTTGACAATTTTTGTAATTTTGCTCTAAACTTCTTCTTCACTTGATCTTCAACCTGTAAATCTACAAACACACACTCAAGGGGAGAAAAGCTTGTTGATTGTTAGTGAATAGGGGTTTTCCTCGGTTAAACCCCTTTTAGGTAATTAAACCAAATGATGAAATAAGGAAATTGAAGCATGAAACATGAAATATGTAATTGATGATACCTTGGATGATGTCTTGTAATAAAAATTTGAAAACTAACATGAAGTGGCTATGAAGATGTAGATCTTGATCTCAAATAAATTTGGAATAATTCTTGCAAGATGGATCTTCAATGCTACATCAACTATCTTAGCTCAACAACATGCATGAAAGCACTAAACCCTTGACATGATGAAATGATCTTGAATTGTTGCAAAAAAACTTTGATAATCTACCTTGAAATGCATTTGAATTGATCTTGAAGTGCTCTTGTGAATGTAAATTTTCTATAAGGATTCTCTCTCAAAGTTGCTAGGAGAAACAATGTGAATTAACCCCTTGTTTATACTAAATTAAGAGATTAACCCCAAAATTCAAAGAATTCAAGCTGACACTACATTTGGAAATAAACATTATTAAATTCCCACCACAATGAAATTCAAAAAGGGGGGGCTCATTAAGGGAGGACCCATTCACCACCTAGGGCGAATGGGTCCTGGCTCAATTTTCCAGGACCTAACCTTGGGGGATGGAAAGAGGGTCAAAAACCCATGTCAAATCAGTAAAGAAAGGGGGGTCCTATTAAGGAAGAACCTTTCACCACCTAGGGCGAATGGGTCCTGGCACCATTTTCCAAGACCTCAATTTTCCCAATTAAATGTTATGCAATTTGAATAATGGGTGTCGGGATAGATCTTCGGTAAGTGTCATAAATAAGGTTTAAATTTGAATTAAAGGGGTTAATTAACTCCAATTAACCACAATTAACTAAGGGGACCCTAGATAAATGTGAAAGTGTGTTACAACACTTTACAACACCTAAATAGGGTACACATTAGGTGCATTTCATTAAAATGGGCCCATTAGGCTTAATTCATTAAATAAACCCTAGAAAAGTGTGAAAGTATGTTACAACACTTTACAACACTCTAGCAAAGGATAATTTAAGGTACAATTATAATTAAATAAGGACCCTAGAATGATGTGAATGTGTACAACACATTACAACACTATTCCAAGATACAATTAATTCAAATTTATGTCAATTATCCAAATTAAGTGTGAAAAAGGATTACTTTTTTGAAACTACATTTTGCCCTCACTTTAGTGAGAGGATGACCTCATGTCAAACTCACACTAAAGTAGAAATTTAAGAAATTTAAGTATGCATAAATAACAAAGATACATGATCATACCCTATCAAAGGCCAAGAGAAATAAAGGAAAACTAAGGATCAAGAACAATTGTCCCAACGTGATGTGGAACGGGGCTATTTGTCCAAGAAAAAGGGTCAAGCTTCGATGGTCCAATGTGATGTGGAACACATCTAGGCTATTTGTCCATAACATATGTTGTTCACTCTAGGGTAGTGGAACCTCAGTTTTTCTACTAGGTGAGTTATCCCAACGAAGTGGAAAACGAGAGAATCATAGTAGCCTCTCATACCATACCGAAGTTATCCTCCTAACAACTTCGATAAGGCACCACAATGTAATGCTTTTTGTAAATGATTTTGAATGTCATGTAAAATTTTGTTAAAGGGGATTTTTCTTTGTTCATGTAAAGGTCTTCTTCTTAGGGAGCATTGTGCCTAATGTCTCCAAGATAGGACAAATCAAGGTGTTAGATCGTCACTCATGGGATGCCTCATTTGTGTCATGCCATGATGGTAGATTGTACACTCTTGGATGACATCAAACCCAATGACACCACCAAGAAGAGGACATATCATAAGAAAAAAGGAAAATCAAGCCATGCAATTTTGTCGAAAGATGTCATCGATGTATGGCCCACTTTAAAGCGGTTGCTACACCATTACTATGAGAAATTGCTTTAAATTAGCCAAAAAAAATTCCTAAGACATGAGAGCTTTCCTTGGAAAACCCTATGCCAAGTCATATGTTTCCAAGATAAGTCGTGTCATGAAATAGGAAGGAAGGGTTGCCCCAAAAATACATAAGGGATCTATGGATTTGGGGTCAATATTTTTTTGCTACAATATTGTCATAAAGCATGGAACTATCATCATTCCCCAAATACACATAGAACTGGAAGAATGACACAAAGAGAGAAAAAACAAAGAAAAATCCTTTTGGTTCAACATGGAAGAGACCTAAATGTCTCAACGCCTTGCGTCATCCCCAAAAAGAAAACACAAGAAAAATGAAAAAGATAAAGAAAAATATTTAGGGTCAACATGGCAGAGACCTAAATATCTTGATGCCTTGTGTCATCCCCAAAAGGAAAACACAAGATAAATGAAATGATTACGACATATAGAAGAATGAAAGGTACATATAGAGGAATGAACAAAAAGAGAGAGATGCAACAAATGAAACAACACAGGGGATCACATTACACACATGCAATCACACAAAGAAAACATGAAAATGCAAAAGACTAGTAAGGCACATGCGAGTCAATCTAAAGTAGGTTGTCTACATCCCAATCTCGGTCGATATAAACAGAAGGAAAAAAACTAGCCAAAGGGACAAGAGAAAGTGCCGAACTAGGGGAAGCACTAGGTTCAACACTCTTTTTAGGATATTTTTCATGTAAGCTCATAGAAGAAGAAAACAATGTATTCAACTCATCATGCACTTGTTCATCAATTTTTGCTATGTCAATGACATCATCTAGATTTATCACAACAAGAGGTTGAATAAAAATTTCCATGCAATGCTCTTGTTTATGTTGTAGCGAAGGTATAGGATCATCATGCTTTGCTTTAAGTAAGTTTGGATTTTGATTTTCTATGTTGTTCTTGTCTTCTTGAGTTTGTAATGTATGAGCAATAGCATGATGCCTACGCCTACACTCTCTAGCACTTCAATTTCATTTCAATATATTGTCGATTTGTGTTTGTGTAAGAGTGGGTTTGTCAATCATAGGTTCTTCTCTTCCTTGGGAGGAATAGTAGAAATGATAGTAGGTTGTTCAACCACTTTCTCTTTGACTTTGTAAACTTGTTTGATTCTAGGAGGGACAACAGGATTGTTTGTGTTATCTCCTGGTCTCTTGTAGGAAATTGTAGGAGGTTTGTCTATAGGTTGTTCATGTATGTTCAAAAGTGATTTTGGTTAAATCATTGCTTCACCAAGGATAGTTGTTTCATTTATAGGTTGAGGCATGTTTCAAAGGGATAACTCTGCTATTTTATTTTCCTTGAACTTTTGATATGATTTGAAAAAAGAAATCCTCACCAGGCTTGATAGGTTCCATAGGCTTGGGCAAAAAGTAATCTAATGAAAAATTCCCTTTTGCTGACATAGGATTAAATCCACTACGATGTACAGTAAAGATATCATTGCCAAATGGAAATTTTAGACATTTATGCACAACCAAAGGGATGAAATTCATGGAGCGAAGCCATGGATAGCCTAGCTTCACACGAAATTGGTCCGATTGTGGAATGATGAAAAATGGGACAGTTAATGTTTTCGGTCCCACTTTTAAAGGGAGATCTATTGAGCCTATCGTAGGGAAAGCAAACCCATTGTGCGTCTTGATCCATGCTTTTGGTTTGTTATATGTATCTTGATATAATTCATGCACATATAGGAATTCTTTAGTGATCACATTCTCTTCACAGACAGGATCAATCAATATCTCATTAGTGGGCTTGTTATTGATTCAACCAGCTATGTAAAGAGGACCATCAGGTGCACGCTTAGGTATGTTGTTTTGTTAGAAATCAATGTCAAGAGACATTTTAGTTGAGCCCTTACGAGGTCTAGCTTCAATAGTATTCATGTCATCATCCGTATCAACATTCATCACATCATTCTTTGTTTCACTAGCTTTGACAAATGAAATATTGTGCTTAGGCATGGGATTTGTAAAGATTTGCAAATTTTGATTAGGAGGGGCTACAAAATTATTACCTTGATCATTGAAACCTCCAATTTGAAGTTGATTATTGCCAATAAGTTCTTGCACAAGATGTTTAAGACACTTACAGTATTCTATAACATGTCCATTTTTTTCATGGTAATGACAATAAGCATTTTTTTGAAAGCCTTTAGGTAATGGTATATTAGGATCAGGCTCTCTAACAGGAGGTAGGGTAAGCATGTTTTTGTCAATAAGTTGCAACATGATCATATTATGAAGGGTATCGGGTAAAGGAGTGAACTCTCTCTCCCGCTCCCCGTAAGGAGTTGTCATCTTGATAGCAACCACTTGATTATTATTTTGTTAACTTGTTTGAGTGGAATTCAACTGTAAAAAAACCTTTATTCTACTTCTTGAAAGGTTGATAATGGTTTTGAGTTGTGGATTTAGAATTTTTAGGACGACTAGGGGGGATTTTTGACATCACGACCGCTAGTCGAATTTTGATAATCACAAGGGCTATGCATAAATGTGTGAAGGATGTAAATCTAAACATTTTAAGTTTTCTTTGGAGTTCATCTTGTAAGTTGGCAATGAACATTCATTGAAGGTCAACATCAGGAATCTTAACATTCACTTGTGAATAAAGTATTTGATATCTTCCTATGAAATCAGTTACTTTCTCATCCTCTCTTTTTTGCATGTCATTAAATCTGCAAGGGTCATCTTGGGACCCATGTGAATCTGGAAGTGGTTGTAAAAGGCATCAATAATTTCATTGAATGAACCAATTGAATTGTTCAGAAAAGAGGAGAACCACTCTAAAGCGACATCCTTTAAGGATCTAGGAAATACATTAGCGAAAAGTTTATCCTCAAAGATGAAATCACTACACAAGCCTGTAAAAGTGGAAACATGGCTGACAGGATCTCCTTTCCCACCATATTTCTCAAAGCGAGGTACTTCTATACCTTGTGGAATTTTCTCTTAATATGTCAAAGGAAAACGGGGTAGACTTGATGTATTTCAAAGGTTGATTGTTGTTGTTTTTTTGTAATGTTGCCACTTGTTGTTGAAGGGATGTCATAGTTTGAAAAAGTGAGTTAATGAGAGGGTCTTTTTGGTTGTAAGGTTGAGGGGAATAAGGTGGTGTATTGTATGTATGTGAAGGACTAGTGAATTGCAGGTTGGTGGATTTTGATTGTTGATGAATTATTGTATTTGAAGGCACAAAGGTTGAAGGAATCCTTGCAAGAATACCTATGGAAGTGTACATAGTGCTAGTGGGTGTAAATGTTGTGGTTGGTTGAATGGTTGTTTTAGGTTGAAAGGTTGTTGTAGGTTGGAATGTTGTTGTGGGTTGGAATGTTGTTGTGGGTTGTGTACTAGTATAGAAGGGATGGACATTGGTATTGTGGAAGATGGAATTGGAATTCCACCTTGACTTAGGGTAGACCCCAAAGCTTGAGTGGAATTAGGGATGGTAGGGATGATGTTGGTAACATTAAGCACATTGGTTGTAGGGGGTGATGTAATGGGTAATGAAGTATGCAAACTATGAGCCATGGAGGGTTGATTCTCACACTATTAGAAAGAGAGTTAAAAACCCAAGATCCACGACGAGTGAGATATCATGGGATGACATGAGCCTCAAACTACATCTTATAATAGTATTACGAATATGACACCAAGTTGTAAAACTCATACAAGTTTTACAAACCTAGTGTGCAAACCATAAAATGGAAAAGAGGTAATGCAACAACCTAGAATGAAATGCAATTTTCATATTCTAAGCAATGCAATTTACTGATTACACAATACAATAAACTGAAAATGAAATGTTTTGAATGTAATTTTGATTTTAAAAAATGAACTGAAATGAAGCAATTTAAGCTAAATGCAATGAAATTGATGAAATAGAAAATCATGAAACTGAAATAGGAAAGTAACAACACAAAGCAGGAGCCTAAAACTAAGATTTTAATTTCCAGAAAATGCATATCTATAGCTAAAAGGGACTCATTTTCCAGTAAGGGAGAATGGGTCCTGGTTAAGTTTTTTTGAGATGTTTCAGTGGATTTTAGAGCGATTTTTAATGCCTTTCAAATGCTAGAAGATGCAGGTTTGACCTGATTAGATTAGGTACTCATTCACCAGTAAAGGAGAATGGGTCTTGGTTAGGTATTTTAAAACTATTTTTTAATGATTTGCAAGCTTTCAGTAATATCTTTTAGATCCAGATTTGAGGTAGTGAGTTTCAATTTCAGTTTTTTCACAAATGCAATGTGAAAATGCAATTAAAATATGAATGCAAGGACCTATGTTGAAATGCAATTTTTTTTTGATTTTTAAATGAAAATAAATGAGATCTAAATGACATGCACAATGACTTATTTGTTTTTGTATTTTTCAGATGTAGAGAGATGCAAAACAATGCAAATCTAAACCCTAAATGAGATGCAATTGTAAATGCAATGCAAGAAACCCTAAATGAGATCTTAATTCAATGCAAATGAAATACAAGTGAATGCAAGATCTAATCGAAGATGCAAATATTTCAAAAATTAGAAAATTGCAATGTTCAATATGTCAGGTTCACCATTATGTTTCATGTAAAAATAGGGTTCACCAAAATGAGTCAATCAAGATAGTGAACCGCTAATTTTTAATGCTATGAAACATTCAATTATGAAAGGAAAAAGATGCAAATAACAATAAAAAATGATACCTAACTGTTATAACAACTATGAGGGAAGTTTTTAGAGCTCAAAGAGGTGTGTACCTTGTTGCAAGAAGCCCGTTTTTATGACACAACGAACTCATTCGCCTTTAGTGGCGAATGGGTCCTTGCTAGGGTTCCTAAAACTAAGATCTAGGTTATTTTCCTTGATGTATGCACTCTCAGATTCCTGGTTGTCAGCTTCCAAAAACCTGTACTTAATTTTGTAGCTTCAATTCTGTCTTCTTGCTCTATGAAGGTCAACTTTGCAACTTGACAATTTTTGTAATTTTGCTCTAAACTTCTTCCCCACTTGATATTCAACCTATAAATCTGAAAACACACACTCAAGAGGAGAAAAAATTGTTGATTGTTAGTGAATAGGGGTTTTCCTCGGTTAAACCCCTTTTAGGTAATTAAACCAAATGATGAAATGAGGAAATTAAAGCATGAAACATGAAATATGTAATTGGTGATACCTTGAATGATGTCTTGTAATGAAAATTTTCAAACTAATATGAAGTGGCCATGAAGAATGTAGATCTTGATCTCAAATAGATGTGAAATAATGCTTGCAAGATGGATCTTCAATGCTACATCAACTTTCTTAGCTCAACAACATGCATGAATGCACTAAACCCTTGACATGATGAAATGATCTTGAATTTTTGGAATAAAACCTTGATAATCTACCTTGAAATGCATTTGAATTTCTCTTGAAGTGCTCTTGTGAACGTAAATTTTCTATAAGGATGCTCTCTCAAAGTTTCTAGGAGAAACAATGTGAATTAACCCCTTGTTTACACTAAATTAAGAGATTAACCCCGAAATTCAAAGAATTCAAGCCGACACTAGATATGAAAATAAACATTATTAAATTCCCACCACAATGAAATTCAAAAAGGGGGGCCTCATTAAGGGAGGACCCATTCACCACCTAGGGCGAATGGGTCTTGGCTCAGTTTTCCAGGACCTAACCTTGGGGGATGGAAAGAGGGTCAAAAACCCATGTCAAATCAGTAAAGAAAGGGGGGCCCTATTAAGGGAGGACCCATTCGCCACCTAGGGCGAATGGGTCTTGGCACCATTTTCCAGGACCTCAATTTTCCCAATTAAATGTTATGTAATTTGAATTATGGTTGTTGAGATAAATCTTCGGGAAGTGTCATAAATAAGGTTTAAATTTGAATTAAAGGGGTTAATTAACTCCAAATTAACCACAATTAAGGAGACCCTAGATAAATGTGAAAGTGTGTTACAACACTTTACAACACCTAAATAGGGTACACATTAGGTACATTTAATTAAAAGGAGCCCATTGGGCTTTATTCATTAAATAAACCCTAGAAAAGTGTGAAAGTATGTTACAACACTTTACAACACTCTTGCAAAGGAAATTTTAAGGTACATTTTATAAGGACCCTAGAATGATGTGAATGTGTACAACACATTACAACACTATTCCAAGATACAATTAATTCAAATTTATGTCAATTATCCAAATTAAGTGTGAAAAAGGATTACTTTTTTCGACACTACAATAGCATTGCAAGATAAATGACACCTTAATCCTAACATTCTCCCACTTGAAATTATACATTGTAAATGTATCCTTAGGAAAATAAATATAAATAAGTACAAGTATCAAAGCCCGTGGCTTTCTTACACTATGATAATTTATTTGTAGTCATTGGCTTCGTAAGTGAATGTGCAACATTATCTAGCTCATGTTGAATTTCTCTAAAAATAACTTACCATTCTCAACTATTTTTTAAAAAAGTGATACAAGGGTGATCCCACAATAGTGGTTTACAATTTTTGGCCAAACTGGATACTTAAATTATTATTTTTAACTAAATCTTCACATTCGGGCACCTATAGCGGCTAAACCGTAAGGAATTTGAAGATGATGAAAACTAGAGTCTCATCACATTTTGTCTGTAGATTCTAAAAATATTTTTTTCAATTTTTTTGGAATCAGATTGCACTTCTTTTTCCATCTCCCATAAAAATTGGTTTTTTTTCAGAAAACAACATTTTTAAAAAGTGATGCACACCGTATAATGAATAATTTTTTTTCCATGAAGGATAAAATTCTAATTATTTTGAATTTAGATTTGTAACTCCGATATCTAGTGCTTCCACTTGGTTAGATAGTTTTTTATCGAATATTTTTTCTTTAATCAAGTTTTGAAGTCAAACCAATTACAATTCAGACATAGCGTGACCGTATAATGCATAACTTTTTTTGTATATATCGAAATTCATTTTTTTTTGTTGGATCAAGGACTTCAATATCTGGTGCACTCATATTTTTCAATTTTTGTTTTTTGATAATCTGCTATTTTTCCACATTGCAAAACATAGACCTTCATTTTCGATGAAAAACCTATGTTTAATAAAACTAAAAAAACAAATACATAATAAAATCAAAACATATTAAAATTATATTCGTTGGATAGCTCGTTCCAAGGACTACCTAATTCCAGTTGGGTTTGTGAAGATTCCTCCATTTTCATCCTCAACCCGAGCTTCAGAGCGTAAAAATTTAGGTTTTTTTGGTGAACAAGGTCAAAAATTAGGGAAAAAGGGGGGTTCGAGTGAACTAGGATTCATTCGAACCCCCTTCCCAAAAGGGTTTTTCATTTTTTTTTTGTCCGTGCGTGCATTAAATGGTTCGCTCGAACCTTGGTTCGAGTGAACCCTTTTTTGGTTCGTTTGAACCAATGAGTTCATTCGAATCGCCAGAATGATTTTTTTTGGCATGGGGTCATTTTTTACAAGTTTTCCTTCCTCATTCGAATTGTAAACTACTTTTGTGGGTTTACCCACAAAACATCAATATTCCTGGTACAAGCATGCTACATAGGATTTTTGGCTAAACAAGTAGTACTCTAATTGTCACATCCAATTCTAACACTCTTACAATAAAAACAATACTTGTAGCAAGCCTTTTATAACCAAATTGCCTTATTAGAGGAATTTATAGAAGCCATATACTCTAATTATATGGTGGAAAAATAAAATATCAGATGCCTTTTACTCATCCAACTCACTGCATCTCCAAACAAAGAGAAACTATAGCCATCAATGGACTTTCAAATATCAAAGTCACATTCCCAATCTGCATAAAAAATGGTTAAATGTCTATGGTTCATCCACATCATCAGTACCATGACAAACAAATGGTAATTATAAGTTCCATATCGATATCTAAATAACCTCTTAACAAAATTATAGTAGTCACTACCAGGGCTAGACATAAACCTGCTCAAAACTCCCACTACTTGGGCAATATTTGATCTAGTGAAAACTATTGCATACATCAAACTACCAACAACACTAGCATAAGAAATATTAGATATTCCATTAAAATCACCATCACATGTAGGGAAATTTTCTAAAATAATCTTAGTACCAATAATAAATGGACTCATCATTAGCTTACAACCATACATAATGAATTATCTCAAAATTATATCCACATACTTACTCTAAATCAACCAATATTTTTGTGTACCCAATTCCTACTGATCTCCATTCCAATAATATATTCTTATCTCCTTGATCATCACCTTTTTATTACCAATAGACAACATATCACCCACATACAAGATAATGGTTAGTATCTAAACATCAACAATCTTAATATAAACATGATGATCTTCCTCACCCATAATAAAAAATAATTTCAATATAAATGCATAAAACTTGAGGTATCACATCATGGGTGATTTTTTTAGACCATACAATGATTTTTTTAACTTAAAAACCAACTATTCCTTTCCTTTCATTATAAAACCATTAGTTTGTTGCATATAAATATCTTCCTCAAGATCCCCATGCAAGAAATTAGTTTTAAGATCCATTTTCTTAGTCTCAAAATCAAAAGTTGTAGCAATGGATAAAAGGAATATAATAGAAGATAAATTGGAAATATGAGAGAAATTTTCACCAAAAAAAATCCCTCTTTGGGAGTTGCATTCGACCATCAGTCTAGTCTTAGATGACTCTAATTGACTATCTGTACCAAATTTATTTTATACACCCATTTGCAACCAATGGGATTATTTCCTTTTAAAACTGACAAAATCCCAAGTATCACAACTATCTAAGGACATCGTCTCATTTGACATGGCCTATATCTAAGAATCACTATCATTTGAAGAGAGAGTCTCCTTGAAAGATTTAGGTTCATTATTATCACTCAACAAAGAAAATCCATAATTAAAATTTGGTGGGCTAAAAATTTAATTGGATTTGATTGTCTTATGAACCTTCTCAAGGTAGGAGTAGTGGGTTCTACCTATTCTTCTATGTTTTCATCCTACACATCATCATCCAAAATATCATTTGAACCTTCTTCTTTCATACTTTGATCCATTTTTCTACTCTTCCACATATATAGCTCTTCCTATTTTTCTATTTTTGTTTTGAAGTGCACTATTTATGTTGCTTCTTTTTTCTTTGGTTGTTCTTCACCTAAATAACCTATAAACTTCCAAAAAATCACATCTCTCAAAAAAATCATTTTTTAGGTTAGAGGATTCTAAAGATTATAAGCTTTAACACTCTTACCATAACCAAGGCATATGCATATTTTATCCTTGAAATATAGTTTATATTGATCTTCTTGAGGGACATGAAAATAAGATTCACAACCAAATATCATTAAACATGAAATTGGACAATTTCCATTTATCCAAAATTCATAAGGATTTTATCAATAAGAGCTAAATAAGATCAACTTAGAAAAAAAATCAACTTACAACCTTTTCCCAAAAGCACCAATCTAGTTGTGCATCACTTAACATACTTCTATATCTTTCCATTAAGGTTCAATTGTACATAATTTTTTCTACCCCATCTATAACTTATGGACTATAAGGCATAGTCTTTTATCAAATAATACATGTATGCTTACATAATTCATCAAATTCTAGAAAAATATTCCCCATCATTGTTAGGTCTCAACACCCTCATCTTATAATCTATTTTATTTTTAACCAATGCTTTAAATTCTCTAAAATTAGTGAAAAAAATAAATTTAGAACACATGAAATAAATCTAGGTATATCTAAAGACATCATCAATGAATGTAACATAATAATGATATTTACCCATAAACCAACATCCAACAGACCAAACACATTTGAATGAATGATTTTTAATGATATCTTAGTTCTTTTACTTTTAATAGGAAATAAAGATCTATTCTTATTTCTAAACACACTATGCTCACATAAATCATTTTTATGAATAAAATAATTAGAAAGATCATCAACCATTTTTTTATTAATAATGGTCTTAAGATATTATTCACTTATGTGACCCAAATGTTAGTGCCATAATATACATGCATTTTTAGTTCTAGTTACATCTGTAGAATTGCAAAAGGTGGAGGAATTTAGCTTAAACAGAGTCCCAATCCAAGATCCTCTAGCAATCACCAAGTTCCCTCTTATCAACCTACAACTAAACTTTCTTAATGTCACATGCACTCTAAAATTGTTTAACTTGGATACAAAAAGTAAATTTATCACTAGACCTAGAATATATAAAACATTATTTGATGAGGAATTTTTGAGGTTACCCCCTCAAAGTGGCTTATCATTATCAAACATTTGTAATTATTTCTATTATATTTCCAAGTATTTGCTATTGTATTCTTCTATTATGCAGTTTATTTCATTACATGTATTAACTTTGGATCCATACTATCATAGTAGTCAACTAACAACCAACCTTTCCTTGACATACCCTTGGTTCATATTTTAGTCATAGGTAATATCAAATGCATAAATAATAGGAGAGATAGTAAGGGGATATTTATTTTAAATTTTATGATTTGGTAATTTGCTTAATTGTGAAATCAACTACAACTGCATATGAGGCTCCATGAAATAATAAGAAGAGTAAATCAATGAATGAATGAAATATTTTAATATAATTTAAAAGACCAACAATTCTATGGGACCAAGAGACACAACCAAAATTACCATGTGAACATAACCATAGGACACAAAAATATCCCTATAAAATTTCCAAACCCTTTTTGATGTTGGATATTTTATTATGTATCTCAATAAAAAAGCTTCCCATCTTGATTAGATTCATCTCCTCAAATAAGGTGATTGGGTTCTCCACTCTCAAGTTATCTTTTTACTTGATACAAATTCTATTATATATTGCACACTCCATGATTTAGCTCCATTCCATCTCCACCACTCCCTTATAAAATACACATGCTATCATTTCGCACTATTTCTTAGGTACTGTCAACCCTTTGATCTTTCCACTAAAATGATGTAATCTAATCCTTAATTAGTAAATCAAAATTTTGATTTCCCCTTAATTTTTACTCCTATGTATGTTTTTTCATCATGTTATTATGTGGGTTTAACCTCTTTGACATAACATGTTTTCTTCTAAGCAATTTATTTTGTCCACATGATAGTCTTAAATTTTTATCTCACATACTTTTTTATTTTCTCATTAGTATTTGGGAACTCTTTCAAGTTAATGGATTATTTACTCAACCAATTTCATCCTATTTTATCCTTTAAGTTATCTCTTTCTCCAAAAATATTTTGGGTCAATAATGGTTCTCCATATTTTGAGTCTTTTTGAGATAACTTAACATATAATCCCACTAATGCCTCTTGGTGGCACATTTTTACACTTATATATGGTTCTCATTTTTTTCCATAAGTCATAGTTTTCAAATGTTATTTTTCTTCGTTAGGGTTTATTGAAATAGTTATTTTCCCATGATAAAACCCTAGAAAAAACCTTGGTCATGTCTCAAGCCTTGTTCTAATTTATCATTGACCTTCTCGATCAATTCTAGTGCTTTATAAATTTCTAATGGATTATTTTCTAGCATTATGTTATTGGCCCCTTAGTACTAGCACATATTTAAAAACAACTTATTTGCGCATATCTCAATTGGCAACTTAAGTGCTAGGAGTATAGCCCTCGTATGGGCCACTTTTCACACTCTAAGTGTATCGAAAACCTCCTTTGCAATGTATTTTCACATCTCTGGCATAAGGAAAATGTGTTGGGGACTCTGCATAAGGATTTGGACACATGTCGTGTTCCTATATCAACACACATTTTCTTCATAGTGCATATTCACTTACCTAGTGCATGTCAAGAATTGTGTTGGGAAGGGTTCAATAAGTGCCTAACACTTGTCAAGTCCTGAGAGTAGTACAAATCTCCTTCAGAGTGCGATTTTGTAAACCAAGTGCACAAAAGGAATGAATGAATGAAAGATTTTAATGACGTCCACAAGACTAAACAGTCTATGGGACCGAGACAAAACATGCCTAATTTGTCTTCATGCTCTTTTCCAAGTCGAATCTTTTGCCATTAATTTTGACCAGAAGGCTAGCCGTTTGATTAATCTTATCTTCCTCAAATAGTTGGTGCATATTTTCAACTTTCAAACTATTTTCATGCTGAGTGCAGATATCCACATAAGCAGTGCACTCCATGATGAAGTGCCATTCCATTTCCACAACCCCCTTATTGCAGAAAATACAAGTTCTTTCTTCCCAAGTTTCCTTGGGTATCTTCCACCTACCGGTCTCACACCTAAGGTGATGCGATCCCGTCCTCAATTGTGCCACTAACATCCTCGCTTTCCCTTTAATAGTTGCACCTAAATAGGTTTTTTCATCATGATCTTTTGCTGGATTAAACTCTTTGATGTAGTATGATTTTTTTTGCCCAATCTAATTTGTCCACATGGCAGTTCTAAATTTTTTAGTCACATAGCTTTTTATTTCACTATTGGTGCTAGGACAGTCATGTAGATTGATGTCCCACTTGTTCATCCACTTGTGGTTCTGTTTCATCTAAGTTTTCTTCCTATGATCTAGCGTCTCCTTCATAACCGTTTTAGGCCAACAGTGGTTATCCATGTTTTCAACCTTCTTTAAATAGCTTATCAACGGGATTAGCGTCGACGCTTCCAATGGAAAAGTCCTTGTTTCAGCTAAAAGTTCATATGGGACTGTGGTTTTAACTTTGAGACTGCTTGTTATTAAATGCTTCTGGATTCTTTCTAGTTGTCTCCAACTGCACTTTGACATACTACTCCCCCACACTTCACACCCATAAAGTACAACCAGAGTAACAAGCAAACCAAAAAGTGTTTTCTTGGTTTTCCAATCCCAAAGCTCAGGTTTTCTACAACTATTTTGTAGAAGGTAAGAGGCTTTCCAAACTCCCTGTATCCTTTTCATACGACACGTCTCCCAACTGAGCTTATAATGAAAGTCAATCCCAAGATACTTGCATTATTTCACTATTTCAAGCGGGCTACCTTCAAAAAGAAAGGTATTCTGCTTATGTTTTCTAATCAATGAGAAAATCATGATTTTGGTCTTGGTGATATTCACTTGCATCCCAACCTCATGACAAAAGAGTTCAAGCGCTTTCAAATGTTCTCTTAACCCATGAGCTATTTTTGAAATTAGGATAAGATCATCAGCATATAAAAGTAGTTTCACCACATAACCTGCCAATTGAATACCATCACCATCCATCTTGCTTAACCAAGATTCCAACTTATCAATGTATAGCCCAAAAAGTGTGGGAGATAGAGGGCAGCCCTGTTTAACTCCAATGTCACTACCAAAACATTATGACATATCTTCACTTGTTTTTATTTTAGCTCTAACCTTCTCATACAATCTATGAACAATTGCTCTATACACGTTTGGGATGCCTAATTCCTCCATTCTATTCCATAGTTTATCTCTAGGTACCGTGTCAAAGGATTTCTTGAAGTCTACAAAACAACAGTAAGCTTCCTCACCCTGAGTGTTCCAAATTTTTTCAATCAAATGTCTAAGGGTGATGTAGTGATCAATGGTAGAGTGTCTTGACCTAAAGCCTGCCTACCCCTTTGCTCTTTTGCCCTCATTTTCTGCCCAGCTGCTAATCCTTCATTCAATCATGCTCCCAAAGAGCTTGCCAAAGATAGGGTTGACCATAATCATGCGGTAGTTAGATGGGTTATTGATATCACTACTTTGAAATAAAGGAATGACCACACTGGTAGTCCACTCCATAGGAAAACCTTCTTGATTGACATTATTGAAAAAAAAAATTATGTGAGGGGCAAGACTGTCAATCCTCCACTTTAAAAATTCAGCCTGTAACCCATCTATGTCTTGTGCTTTACCACTCGCTAAATTCTTTATTCCTTGTTTAATATCATCCATAGTGAATAGTTCCATTGATGTGTTAATAACAGGTGGATGGTCTTTCTCGTGAACCCACTCATAAAGAATCCTAGCATATTCTAGCCATTGGACATTTGTAATACTATTTTCAATCTTCTTTTTCTTTTGTTGCAATTCTCTCCAAAAACCTTTAGGGTTCTGTTTTCCAAGTGAGATTAGCTCCTTCTTTCATTTACACAATCATATTTTTTAGACTGCACCAATTTTTCATATTTTTTCTTGTATTCTTTGTCCATTCCTCTCTTTTTTAGTGATCTCTTGGCTACCTTACATTCTTCATCGTACCATGGATTTGTCGGGAAAGTGTTTGCAACCTTCACCTTGGGGTGAGACCTTTTGCATGCATCTAAAGCCTTGTGAATTATTGGGATCAACAAATTGCTATGAATGTGGGCATCCCCCTCTTTTGTTGTTTTGACCTCTCCGTTGTTTTTTAAATCATGGAAATGCTATTTAAGAACAACGTTAAATATTTTTCTATTTTCCTTATTCAAGAGGATTTTACCCTTTGGGAGGGTTTTTTTGTGCATGTGTTGACCTTGTTTAATGTGCTGGCTGATTGGAGACATGTCAAGCTTAACCAGATGAGGTAAGTGGTCATATTTCATCCCAATAGGGTAGTCCTCAATGTCAAACTCCAGCAACCTAGAGACAAAACCTTGGGAGCAAATCACATAGTCCACCACGCTTTGACCATTATAAGTTTTACAACTGATACCCCCCGACTTTGGCCAATCTCTCATCCCATTGCAAATAACCATGCCAAAAAACCTACAAAGCCCAAGTAATTCTGCCCCAAACAAAGTCACATCGCCATTACCATCTTGAGATGTTCTTTCCCAATTTTGATCTCCACCTTCCTCCAACCATAAAGGATTGTTCTCCCCTTTTTCTTCCCTGCTCAACTAAAGAGATTGATTATTTGTTGTTCTAGCATTAAAATCTCCCATTAAGACAATATCGCCAAGCGTGTTGAAAATAGATATATCTCTTTTTAGTGAGGCTTACGGGTCTTCGTTGTCTAAATTTCTCTTCTTGTATAACTTATAATTTTTTGGAGCAAAGTATCAAGCAACCAATCTGAAATTCACCTGATTTTTTGTTATTTGCAGCCATATGTACTATTTATTTGCATCCTCTTTTTCAAGTTCAAAAATTCCCTACCACTTCTCACCTATTAGCACTGTAACTCCCCCATGACCTTTGCATATTTCACTCCCTTTGTTCCAAACTAAAACTTTCTTATACCCTTCAAAATCTGGAACTTTACAGCCTTCATGTTCATGTGTTTTGGTAAGAATGATGATATCTTTACCCTTTGCTATGGGCCCCAATCCAGGTCCTCTTCTCCATGGATACCCTCTACAATTCCAACTTACAACATGTAAGTATTCCTGGGGGGGGGGAAATCCCTATTTCTTGTTTGAAAAATGATCACCAAACATCTTTTTTAAAGGAAAAGGACATGTGTCGCTTTATCATTCCAGTGCACTACTTCTTTGTAGTGTATTTTTATATCTTCAGTGCATAGCCAAAATGTGACACCATAATGAATAAAATGAAGACAGGTGTTGGCCCAAGTTTTTTAGTGTGTGGTTTCTTTAGAGCATAATTTGGTGTTCTTAGCGCATAAAGAAAATGTGTCAAGTGGTAGTGAATAAAACAGAGACACTATTTGTTCCAGAGTGTAGCGCTTGACCTCTTCGTAACTCATTTTCTAGATTAAGAAAAGTGTGCTTGGTAATGAGCCACTTGGTGATGACATATGTCATGTCATGATTGTAGTGTGCATCCTCTATACATTGCATTTTCATATGTTCAACGCATAGACAAAATACATCAAAAGGTGACTAAAGACAAATGGACGCATGTCCACTCTAGGGTTCAGTTCAAGGTTCCTTCACACTGCATTTTCTCAAAATGAAATTAAAATGGATTATGTGGTGAACCTTGGGTTTGTGCTAACCGTCGATATTATTTAAAAACACTTAGATTAGTGACTGAAATTCAAAAGAGAACGACTAGTTTTCGATGTTTAGTTTCATCCATGTGAACCATTATTCCAACAATTAAGGCCCAACTACAACTATTAGAAGATGATAAAACAAAGAATCATCATAATTGAAGGCACATTTGAGAATTTTGAAGATTCAAGCTCTCAGAGAGACAGTTGAATGCAAAAAAGAGCTAGGGTTTTCAGGTGTTTTTACGGGTAAGTACTTTGGTCAATTGTATTTATGAAATTGTTTATGAATTGTCAAAGGGATTATAAAGGAAAGGATCTTTAGATTGTTTGCTTTAATTTTTGAAGGAAAGTAAAACCCTAAGAAATTTAGTGATTGTGTGAAAATAAAGAAACCCTAAATAATTCAAAAAAAATTAAAACCATAAAAATGATTGAATCAAGTGTAAAATCAAAGGGCACTAAGAGATTCATGGAAGATGACCCAATGAAGAAATTTCCTAGATCAACAAAGAGAGTGAAGCATGCTCAACGGATAGGGGCTTTGACCGACATACTACTTGATCAAGCATCACAAATAAGGGATGCAATTATCCCTTAGCATGGGTGGACTTTATTTGAGTATGGTTATAAAAGGAGTAAATTTGACCCACCGGTGTCCAACTTGTGGACTCAAGATTTGGGAAAATTGGTTGTTCCCAATGTGTTTGTTCATGTGTATTTTATCAAAGCCCTAGCTCAGGGTCACAATGAAAAGGACAAGGCAATCAAAATTCAGAAGGGATCTCATCTATTAGAGATTTCTAGGTAGAAGATTGTTGAAACTTTTGATCTAAATGTCTTGATCAGTGTGAGCATTGATTTTGGTTCTTTTAGGATAGAATGGGATAAGGAAAAACACAGTTTCAGGGTTTTATGGCTCCCACAACATAGAAGACAAGGATTTGATAGGAAAGTGGTCAGATTTACCAAAGATGAAGTTGAGCCCTTCGACTTTGACATCTTTGAAGATTATTTTTTCAATACATATTTTTCTCTATGTCAGGTTTTGGGGGAGGATTATAAAATCAAAATTCCCATTAATATGATGATGTTGGCTACAAACATTCAACATGGGAATGCCAAAAAAAGTTTTGATTATGTTGCCTTCATTACAAAGGAAATGAACAAGCAACTAACTGACTTAAAGGACCCAAAGGCTGGTCTATATTAAAGTGGTATTCTTTTTTATGTATATGATTCTTTATAGTGGGGCAAAGATATAGACCGGGCCCTAGAATTTGAAGATACATGAAGAAGGAAATAGGCTGCTAGTCCAAAAGTGGAATTATATTTGGGACTCCCATTACTCCTCTGCAAACTATCTGGTTTTTGAGAATGTTTTTGTGCAGGATGTGTTGAATAACCTTGGCCTCTGCCTACATAA
Source organism: Sequoia sempervirens (assembly GCA_007258455.2). NCBI lineage: Eukaryota > Viridiplantae > Streptophyta > Pinopsida > Cupressales > Cupressaceae > Sequoia > Sequoia sempervirens. The sequence continues at coordinate 92,749,564 of VDFB02072274.1, read as the reverse complement.
ATAATTTTAGAAAAAGGTTATCAAGTTTCTCAGGCCCCTGCAATTTGATCCAACAATGGGAATTGAACACAATTGAGGAGACTGGTATCTGTATTCCAACTACATAATATTTAGAATATATGGTACCCATGTCTAGCCACATTGTTTGTCAAGGTTTGTGATAGATAGGCTAGATTTTCCAGAAATAGTGTGGCAACTTAATGCTTGTCTAATAAGTTCCATTGTAGAATGATAAAGAAAAGGTCACTTATTCCAGGTGGGATGCAATTCTCCCACTTTATTGTTATTGCAAAAGAAGGGTTGCATGTTTTACCAATAATGTTGTAGAGCTATAAGATGAAGGTGGACCTTGTAAGGAATTGTGATCTTGAGGGTTACATCAAAAAAATGAGATTAGAAAGAGGAAGGTCTCAATTTTATCACCAATTCCATGCCTTGGATGATGTCATCAAGAATCTCCAAATAGAGGAAAAAGTGAAGGAGAGGAAACAACAATGGATATTCATGGTCCAATCTAAAGAGAAGATAATAGTAAACAATCCCTCCTACAAGAGCCTTTTTGTTGACATTGTAAATCCTATTGAAAGGATGGAAAATATGTTTGATTGTTTTAAAAGTGGTTCATATTTCAAGAGGAGTCATGTTGAGCAAAGGCCTAGAGAAGTAGAAGTTGATCAATTTGTTCACAAGGAGGAAATGCTAGCTCAATACTCAATGCATGTTGCAATGAGCCATCCAGTAATAGTTGGTGTTTAACCATTGGTTGATTATTTAGTAAATCCTATTGAAGGAGAGAGTAGGATAGAAGAAGGTACTATTGAGAAATATCTATAGATGAAGAGGTTGATCAAAATATCCCTTCTCAAGTTGACCAGGGAAATGAGAAAATACCCGATGATAGGCTTGCAATAGAATTTTACAATGATGATTTAATTGTTGATGATGTAAGGGTCTTGGCTTGTACTTAGTTATGAGATGATGATAACTTTGTAACTTCCAAGGAGTTCAAGGATTTCATAATCAAGGTCAAGCATGAAAAATTCAATAAAAAATTGAATAAGGAAAAGGTAGGATTCAATCCCTCACAGTATGAGGAGGTTACTAGGTAAGTCCTCCAATAGATGGACTATGATGCTTCAAGGATCACTCCTGAGGAAGGAAGGAGGATTGTGAAAGAAAGTGGACTACTCCTATTGCCAAAATGGGACCTTGCTTAAACTATTTCTCTAGATACTATTAGGCATTAGGATGAGGATGCATTTACGTTAGATGAGAAAGCTGAACAAGCTTATTTTGGATAAGGTTTCAGTCCAAATTTGGAAACCTTGGCTATGTGGGAAATGGCCCCTGCTACCAATAAACCAAGAGTTGTTGCTTATGTTCAATAGATCTCTGGGCAAGTAATATTTAAAAGAACATTTGATACCTCATCTCCATAGGAAACATCTTTGGTGGTGCATACTACCATATTCAATGCAAAAAATTCTAGGAGGAAAGAATCATAATATGAAAAATTACATGCTATGCATATAAAGATGTAGGATGAATACAATAAAATGGTAGCTAAACTCCCATAACCTCAAGTTTCTACTCCTTCCACTCCAACTACTACATCTGCAAAATTCTTAGCACAAGATAGATAAAATTTGTATCTAAGAATAAAGGAGCTAAAGGAGCAATTAAAGAAAAACAAAGAAAATGAAAATTTAGCCAAAGAAGAGACAAGAATATATCAAAAAATAAAATTTATGATCTTTTGGGTCATAGGCTATCTTGTATGTTTCATAAAATTGAAGGTTCATGGAGTGCTTTTGATGGGATGCAAAAGGAATATGCCAAGCATATGCAACTATAGAGTAGTTTCTAGGAGATTCTGAATAAGTGGATTTTAAGGGCCACTTTGATAAAATAAATTATTAAAAATGACATTTTTTGATAACAATGCTCCCAAGAATTTCGTGCAAATAAGTGAGAAAATTGATTGATTGGGAGAAATATCCTCCTTCCATGAAAAAATGGATATGCAATTCAAATCCAAGATGAAGTTGTTTGAAGGTATGGAGCAGGGGATAATGCCAAAGATTATGGACAACTAAGGTGCCATTAAATATTTTGGCATGTGAAAAGAGTTTGTAAGCATTATCCTCTCTTTGTCATCCTATATTTATAAAGATCGTAAACCATATTTAAAACTCCTAAACAATTCAATTGATGATTTGTTTAAGTTGGAGTCTAATAAAGAAAAGTTTGCAAAAGAGACAAGGGCAATCAAAGATGCCAAATATAACACCCATAATAACAAGGTCCAATTTTTTTTGAGTTTTTAATGGCCTTTTGAAGAGGAGTATAGTTCTTGGTTGGAGAAATATATTGAATAAATATATCCTCTATGTATTTTTATCTTTTTGCAAGTGTAAAACTATTTTGTCTTTGGTGGTTTAGTCAACATCTTCCTCATAGGTTTTTTGAAGGATTGCAGTTTTAAAAGAGGGTAGAAGAGTTCAACAAAATGATTATATATCCACCTTTTATCTCTCATCATTTTAGGATCAACAAACATCTTGTTGCAAGTTTGAGTAGTTGGTGTTGTCATTGATGTCAACAAGCTTATATTTTTGTTTTCATTGATGATGTTTTGATTAGTTGCATTATGTTGTCATTAGTAAGTGTTACTGGTGTCAACCTCTAGTGTTGCTTTGATAAGCTTTTATCTGTGGGTGTTTTTTGGTTGAGTTGTTGTATTGTAGTTGGTTTGGTGATGATGAGGAAGTGGTGAAGACGATGAGAATGTGTTTTTTGGTGCTTGGTTTCCAAGTGCTTTTGAGAAAATTTGAATAAAAGAGGAAACAATGTGTTGTAGAGGTGTTCTGGCATACCAAGTGGTGTTCTAGTTTTTCTTTGCATTTCTTCTATATTGAAGATCTTCTTGTGTAGTATGGATATGATGATTAGAGGTGTTCATAGGTGTTATATCTAGAGTTTCTTGGCCTGGATCATTATGCAGAGAAATTTGTTGTTCACTAGTGTGTGAACAGTGTATTGTAGTGGTGTTTGGGAGAAATGATTTTGCTCCACATTTCTCCGCAGTTTGGTTTCTTGTCTTGCGGTTCTAGAAGTGTGCTCATAAGGTTCATATCTACCTTCAATTGAATTTTTTCATGGTTCGGTGCTTTGTAAGTTGATTTCTTGAGTTACAGTGTGTGGAAATTTATCTAAGTGAACAGGATGAGTTTATTTTTCAAGTGAAAGTTATTGTGAAGAAATTTGTTGGATTTCAAGGTATTTGTTGAATATTCTAGATTATGTTCAAGTGGTATTTGTTGTTCGTGAGTTGTATTTGGATCAAAGGAAGTGTGTAATTAAATTTTTGATGGTGTTTACATAGGTTTTACCGACCTTGGGTGTATACACTAATTATGGATTTTCTTCGGTGTTTGTGGAAGCATGGTGTTGCATGTATGAGTGTATTTAGGTCTGAGTTAAGGTGTAATGTGGTCTTCCTTCATTATTTTTCCACCACGGGAATGTTTTGGTTTGCCTTCATTCGATTTCTAAGTGTAATGACTCCTGTTGTCCTTGCATGCAACAAAACTCCTTTTTTACTCTCACTTTGGGTGAGTTTTCTTTCTAATTCTTCACAAGGGGTTCTTTCAATCTCACTCTATTCCTAGCCTCTTCTACTCTTTGCAACATATCTTTTACAACGAATATTTTCTAGACTGAGGTCCTTCTAACAACCAAATCTCTTTAGCAAGCATTCAATGGTGTGTCTGTGTGTTTAAGAGGGGGTCAAGGATTATTGGTAACACTCTCTTGCTCTTATCTATTTGTGAATAGATTAGATCACTTTGTTCATTTGCTATTTTGTGGTGCAGGTTCTCCTCCTCAAGCGAGGATTGTTTTCATCACTTCCAATTTGTCCATTTTGTTTATTCTCTCTATCTATCTAGTTGTTCGTGGAGGTGGGAACACCAAAATAGGGGTTTGACTGTGGCAAGCTCTGAAACAACCCCAACATTTTTCCTCATTCGTATTGTGTGTAGGTTATTAGAGTGAGCTTGGAGGAAGACTTTGAGCACACGGTTGTTTGTAAGATTAAATCCCATCCCCTTCTCTTGTGCTTTGCCTGCATCTCTTTCTCTTTCTGTTCATCTATTTTGTTAATTAGACCTCAAGTTTGAGGACGCAAGTAGGACTTCAGTGTCTCTATTCTAGGTTGTGACTCTCTATTTTCCTAGGACGCCAATGCATCCCTTAGACTCCAACGTGCCACATTGGCATCTTGATCCCATGCTATAGTCCTTTGGTTGAGAGCTTACCTCCTCTATGATAGAGACCTCTGTGTTCTACTCTCCCAGTTCCTGAATAAGTTTTGACTAAATATTACTCCTAGTAAAGCTTTCTTTGCAATTTCTTCATTCAGTTACTTTAGACTAAGCTTGAGGTAGTTTAGGGAAATTCGCTCCCTAGGATTCTCTTGAGAATGTAGAGACTCGTGAGCAACGAATCCCCCTTCTCTATAGATTGAAGGCCTTTCACACTTATTTATTGTGATTATATTACCAATGCATTCATAATATAGAATATTTCAGGGTGGCACCCACAAAGAACATTCATATAAATTATTTTCTTGAGTACATTTAGATTTGGTGATTTACTCTATAGGTTAGTATATATTGTATGAAAAAATATGTATCAAAAGATTTATGCAACATTATTTCACCAATGATGAAGATTTATTTGCCTTGTTTATTCCATAAAATTCACATGGGAAAACTTAGATATAATCTCTAATAAGTTAAGATAATTTCAGCCACTATTGCTTCCTAGTATTATATGTATCAAAATTCTCTTGTCAATACATCAGTTCAAACCAATTCTTTCACATCTTGGTTGGATACTAGAATTAATGGATTGGGTGATTAGGGATTACCAAAAAACAAATACATGATTTGTATCTTAAACAATTCTCCATACAATCATGGTAGACATAACTAATCTAAACAATTTCGGTTCAATGTAGAGGTTGTTTATCTTTGTTACCAATTTTTCGCCACAATTCAATTGGTGGAGCTAGATTAAATATTGTTATATCTTAAAGTGAAAATACAATTATTTCTGCATATGCTTAAGTATTGTTTGCACTTTATGCATCATTCATCAAGTGACAGTTATGCAAGTGTTTCGAGGAAACTGAGTTCTAGAAGTATTGCTCAAATATATCATAAATCAAATGGAGTACAAAACTGAGTATACAAATGATAAATCATTTTTCTTTCATTTATTTCATAAAGCTATTCATATTACATGTGCTCATTTGATTGCAAGAATACAAATGAGGGTACAACTTTGCATTTCAATACATTTGTTTCAGAATGGAAATGAAAGAAGAAGTTTAAATATTCACACAAGCCGTGGTTTTAGCCGTTTCCATTCATGACAAGAAAAGAAATATACAACTGAAAGTAAAAAGTAGATAACATTAGACATATCCTTCATTGCCTAAGTTGGTCTTTGGTTGGTTCCTCAAAGCTGGCTCCATTATGCTTCCGCTCCTGAATGTACCTGTAAAAGATTGAGAAGGGTGTCAATTAAGAGCTTGGGATATGAATAATACTACATGCCATACTAGCAAAGGTATATTTCAATCCTTGCAATGCATAGAACCAACTACAGGAAGGAACAAAAACATGAGCTGAAGGGAAACATCATCATAATATATTGTTTTTATGCTAACATCGTTTGTTTCCTTGTGCAGGTATAGGAAAAATCATGAAGCTGATCATATTATGAATACATTAAGCATGTGGGGTAAAATGGGCTCCCACAAGGGTAGAGCTTAGCATGTTGCCCCTTAATCTTACAAGTGGGTTGAGTAAGAAATACATTATCAAGCTCATCTGAGCCATACGTAAGGGAGTAAAACAGATAAAGAGCAGTCAAACAGTCAAGTTCATTATGCATTCATAACAGTCAGATCAAAGCAATGAAGTGAAAATTACAAATGGAAAATGAGCTTGATGAGCTTGTTTCAGCTGGAAACAATCATGTTTGTTGTGGAAAGATTTGATATTACTGCCATAATATTGTTTTGCTGCTTTAAGTCTGTTCACATTAAATGCTATTTCACATTTTTTTTGTTTTGGAGAAGCAGTGTTCTATCTCATAATGGTGATAGTGAATAGGCATACATAATGCCTCATCAATAAGACACCATTCAATAATGGAGGCATGTGAAAGCGCTTCAGTTCTCATTTGAGTGGAAGATAACAAGCATCAGATTGGACAAGAATTACAATATGTAGAAGTCATTTCCAGAATGAGCAGAAATTAATAAAGCATAAAGAGAACTTCGGATTTTCAAGCATCAGGATGGTGTCTTTTAAAAGAAAGTGTGCTCCATATACTAAAGCTTTTCAACAATACATGAAGGATATAGGGACTCGTATTAAGTGCAGATTTTTATCATTCGGCCGACATGTAAATTTTGGCCCTGTGAACCATCAGTCCTACAGTGAAGAACGAAATGGAGGTGCAATGGTTTGCTTGGTTTGCAGAGTAAGTAATCATCCTTTTACAACAGTAAGCTTTTGAAAGCTTTCTTTTAATAGAGAAGTATAAAAATGAAGCAAAATCACAAGTATCCATTTTCATAAATGAAGAAGTCTCAATACCTATATGTTGGGGTTTTATTAAAAATCCAGATTGACCATAATCATGAATACCCACATGAGGGGTTTTTTATCAAAATGCAGATTTACCACCATTTCCAGCTTACCCACATGGGGGTTTACAGGAAAATGCATGTAGTGCATAATGGGTCAAGCCCATTTATGGAGGTTCAAGCTCTATTTCCCAAAAATACAAAATATACACAATATGCTCTTTTGGGTCGAGCCCATAAAATGAAGAGAAACCAATTTGTGTACATGAATGGCGCAGCCAAGAGAAGGATTTACAACTTTAGATTTTAACCTCTTACAATAGGAAGTTCTTAAATACACATGCTACAACTAGAATCTGAGAAAAACAAGTGGAGCCATAAAAAATTCTGAGTAAAAATGCATTTTGACATATAAGCATGGCGTGACCTGCACAAATGGCTCACATATTTATTCCTTAATGATCATCTTGCTCGTGCAAAGAGGAGTTTTATGAGTTTTATGAAGGATGGAATATAATGAGAATGCAAAGAGAGTGTGAGCTTACCCTCGCGCACCTGAAGAGATCTTATGGGCCGCGGTGGAGCTATGGAAGAACCCCTACAACGCCCAAGTAATGTCTCCCATGGTGCCTCATGGAGGAGGAGCATATACACAGGAAAAGCGAGCATAATGAGTGCATTAGAAAATGGTATTGGTCGTGGCCAAGGGCATAGCAAATGCATCAGGAAAAATGGAAGCAATGATTTGAGTTTGAGGAGCAGCTTACCTGTGTTCTGTTCTCAAGAATCTTCAAATAAGCCTCTTAGAAACAACAATAGTGGAGAGTTCGAGCTTGAGGGATGAAGCCCTAGTTCACATGGCGGTGGCTCTTGCAGAGAGCTTTCTCTCAAAAGACACAAAGTGAAATGATGCGAATATTAGGGCATTCGTTGAGTTTTGTTCTTTAGGGTTTACCCCCAACCCTATTTCGATTTAGGAGATATTTTGCCTTAGTTTTATGAATGATAATTGTCTAAGTCAAAATGCATCATGGTGGCCGATCCAATGTGTTTAGGTTTCCCTTATGCATCGATGCCTAAGGCATTTTAATATATGCCTTGTTTTCATAGAGCCTTAGGTTTATTGTTTTTATTATTGATTTTTTAGAAATCAATCAATAGGATGGGGTGTATTTTTGAAATATAAACTAAGGCAATTTATTTTGAACATATGCCTTGGTGATTATTATGCCTTAGCTTTTTTCCTTTTCAATTGATTTTTAGAAATCAATTAGGCATCTCATATTTGTTTTTAATTGATTTTGGATAAATCAATTATGATAAGAGATATGTATTTTATTTTTATGATTTTTCTGAGAAAATCAAGCATTGTAATTGGAGAGATAAGGATTATTTCTTGCAAAAGATTTTGAAATCTTTAGTTGCAAAAATTAGTCAAATTATGAAGATCTGCAAACCATGTAAAGCAGGATTAAATCAATATTTTATAAATTGCTTTAATTTTCGCAATTTTTAGCAGATTTTTTGAGAGATATTGTCTTGGTCAGATTTGAGATTCCTACTAGAGAGATAAGATGTTTTTTTTGCCTTAAAATCAGATTTAGCCTATTTTTAGAGGTTTGACAGTATGGGCATGCAAAAAGTGAGTTTTTTTTGCTTTTGTGCAAGCTTATTGGGTAGTTTTGATACCTTTTCTTGAGCTCGGTTCAGGGTTTTTGAGATATATCTTGTGAAAAACCTAGTGTTTTTCCAGTTCAGATTTTAGTTTCTTGCTCTTACACATTTTGGAGCTTGTAAACTTCCTTTGTACTCAGTTCAGACAGATACACTCTTTCAGTTTCAATAAAGCAATAGAGCTCTCCTTCTCTTTCTTGTCTCAACCTTGTAACAACAATTTTGATGTCTTTGTGTTTTCAAGCTTGAAGCCTTATATGTCTTGCTTTTATGAGTCTTTGCACAAAATTTCATGTTTTCAAGTTGTATGATGTATTCAATACTTTCGAATCTTCATGCAAATTACTGATGAAATCATGTACCAATGAGATTGTGAGAGCTATTGTAATAGAGGAATTGTTGTGAGTGGTGAAATCTGAGTTTTCAGAAAATAACAGTTAACCATTAGTTAGTGTTAAATTTCATTTTCAAGCTATCCTTCTATCCTTTTTCCTAAATTACTTAGAATAGGATTCATCTTTCGGAGAACTATCTCACTCTGGAGATTCGTTCTTGCAATGACTCACTCACAACTCGAGAACGTTTCCATGTGTCAATAGATTGCTGGACTTTCAGTTTCAGCAGGGTGCAAATCTTATTGATAACAATCTTCACATGAGCAATCTGAACCAATAGTTGTTCTAAAGCTACATGACTTGGGCTCTTTAAATTTTAATCGAAATGGAGAATAATTACATTGATACACATAAAATCAATAGTGAACATAAACTTTGATACACAAGCTAAAAAAATCAATGTGTATGTGCTAAATTATAACAACATATACAACTGTGACTTTAGAACCTCAAAGCAAGTCATAATTACATTTCATTTCTTATATTAATTTATAAATAATATGTAAAATCATTAAGAGATATCCTTCTTGAGGCATCTATTACACTTTTATTAATATATGCTAGTAGCATTCACAACGTGTCATGGAAGATAATTATTAGGGTTAGGGTTAGGGTCAGGGTTAGCGTAAGGGTTCGAGTTAGGGTTAGGGTTACGATTATGATTAGTATTATCATTATTAATAGGGTTATGGTTATGGTTAGGGATAGGAATAGGGTTAGGGTTGGGTTAGCCTTAGTAGTAAGATTAGGGTTAGGGTTATGGTTAAGGTTACGATTATGATTAGAGTTAGAATTAGAATTTGGGTTAGGGTTATCATCCTAATTAGGGTTAGGGTTAAGGTTACAATTAGGATTAGTGTTATCATTATGAATAGGGTTAGGCTTACGATTAGGGATAGGAATAGGGTTAGGGTTAGAGTTAAAATTGGGATTAGGGTTGGGTTAATGTTAATAGTAAGATTAGGGAGGCTTAGGCTTAGGGTTATGATTATGATTAGAGTTCAAATTAGAATTTGGGTTGGGGTTATCTATCATGCTCTGAAATCATAACACTAAGACATAAAGCATTGAAATGCAAATAAATAAAATACATATTAAAATTATAAAAAGAAATATTAACATTTTAATATTATTATAATTATAATTATCATATAAGATAATATTATAATTATCAAATATAAAATATAAATATTAACAAATCTATATTATAACTATAATTATTATAATATAATAATATAAAACATACATATGAAACTAATATAAAGATAATATATTAAAATAAAACATATAATAATTAATATAAAATATATTAAATAACATAATACATATATGCTAAAGAAATCGGCGACTACAAACAACAAATTCCTTACATCACCAAACTCATTCTTCATATGGCCGACCCAAGGGATAATAATAAGAGTTTATTATTGGATGCCCTGCATTGGTTGTTGGTGCTTAAAAAGGAAAATATTTTATATGTAAGACAATCAACTTCATACCCAGGCCAACCCTCGTATCGATTGACATATAGGCAAGACAAATTTATAATTTATGGAAAATACATTAAAAATAGGTTATGCATGCCAATTATACTTTAGTGAGGAATGATTATTGTTAGAGGAACAACAATTAAAGAGTAGCAATTATAATTACAAGGAGAAACAATTAAGAGGAAAATATCAAGGTTTATGAAGAGTCATGTCCATTTGGAAGGACATCATCCTTCATAATGGATGCATGTCTTCATAGAGATATGAAGGTATAAATAGAAGGAGAGATAGAGGGGGGAAAGGCACTGAATTAAGGAGAAGAAAATATGCAACCAGAACAACAAATAGAAATACAATTTATGATTGATGAATAGGGGTTACATATGCATTTAATAATATCTGCTAGTCACATAACTATATATATATATATACGAGTATGCAATAATGATGCTTGCAACAATTATTGAGCCTTACAAATAATGATGCTTTGATATAATTATGGGTAAGGGATTCTTACCTGTTGATCTACACTAACAATATCTTATGAGTGTGAAGAATAGAGCATCGACTTGGGGAAGGGGAAGTAGGGGATCTGCCAGGAAATAAAATATTCAGTTTGTATTGTAAGTTAATGTATTTATGATGGAATAATTATGGGATAATGCATTGTTAAATAGGATCAAGGTTTCATGCATATTATTACACATATTCTATGATAGCATCCTCATAGTTCATAATGTATTGTTGATACAATTATTTGCAAATTTGAATTTGATTAAATTATTATATACATATCTTCACCATGATATAAGAGGGGAGATTTGCAAAGGGGATACATCAAAGGGGCCCTCTCCTAGGTACGCTACCTCTATAGTGGAGAACCAACATGCCATATAATGGAGAAACAAGTGTCCTATAATGGAGAACCAATGTGTTCTATAATGGAGGACCAAGTGTCCTATAATGGAGAACTAATGTGTTCTATAATGGAAAACCGAGTGTCCTATAATGGAGAACCAATGTGTTATATAATGGAGGAATAGGTGTCCTATAATGGAGGACCAATGTGTCCTATAAGGGAGAACTAATGTTTTCTATAATGGGGGACCAAGCAGTCCCAAGGAGTCCAAGGGAGTATCTGTTTGGCGTACCAATGGTATAGTGCCTTGGGCCTAGGAGAGATGATATTTATGAGGTGATTGTTGTAATCTCACCCCTCCATCTTGGTGAATCAACACAAGAGGTTGAATCATAGAGAGAGGGAAATGGTTGGAAAGATGAGGGGATAATGGAAAGGGGACTCCTCCTAGGTAGAGGCCAAGACATTCACTCTTGGGCCTAGAGTAGAAAGGGTCCTAGGAACCCCATCGAGTCATGTCCTCCCATACTCTTCTATGGTTGAGCCCTCCAAGGATATTAGATGCTTTGTGATTGGATTAGTAATTTGGCCTTGATTTTACTAATATTTAATTATGAAAATCAGCTAACTAGTTATTATTGTGGTAAATGATTGTAATTTGCTAATTAGTGTGATTGTGGTAAATGGTTTTTAATTTGTGTGCAGGGATTCAATCAAGTGAAAGGTATTCTCTAACTCATTTTTTTATTTGGATATTAAGGATTTAGGGAAAATTTAGGGCATATCCAATTAGGGGACATTACAAGTGGTATTAGAGCATAATCCTGCCATCCTGTGAAAGAACGGTTAATGCAAACTTGCCAAAGAAGACACCCTAGGAATAACAACACACAAAACAATACCATGGGTGACCAAATGAGAGATGAACTTAGGGATTTCATGGAAAAGTAATGATAGGAAAACCCAAGCCCTTACTGAACAAAATGATAAAACTTTTCTTAAGTAACAAATCTTGTCAATTTCTAAAAAAATTGGTTTTGTTGTTGAGATATATTGCGAAATAACAATATGACAATAAATTTACCTCATACCTTAGAGGATTGTATTAACCTTATTGATAATAAATCGAGGCAAAGAAGACTAACAATTACTCTCCAAAGACATAGGGGTCAAACATAACCAAAACCCTCACCACTGAAGCTAATATCATCACAAAGGGAGCAATATTTTTACAAATCTTAGTTGTGATTGCTTGAGGACAAGCAATCTTGGGCAGGGTGGAATGTCATGCCCTGAAATCGTAACACTAAGACATAAAGCATTGAAATGCAAATATATAAAATACATATTAAAATTATAAAAATAAATATTAGTAATTTAATATTATTATAATTATAATTATCATAAGATAATATTATAATTATCATAAAATAATATTATAATTATCAAATATGAAATATAAATATTAACAAATCGATATTATAATTATAATTATTATAATATAATAATATAAAACATACAAATGAAACTAATATAAAGATAATATATTAAAATAAAACATATAATAATTAATATAAAATAACATAATACATATATGTTAAAGAAATCAATGACTATAGACAACAATTACTTACATCGCCAAACTCATTCTTCATATGACCGACCCAAGGGATAATAATAAGAGTTTATTATTGGCCGACCTGCATTGGTTGTTGGTACTTAAAAAGGAAAATATTTTATATGTAAGACAACCGACTTCATACCCAGGCCAACCCTCATATAGATTGACATATAAGCAAGACGAATTTACAATTTATGGAAAATACATTAAAAATAGGTTATGCATGCTGATTATATTTTAGTGAGGAGTGATTATTGTTAGAGAAACAACAATTAAAGAGCAACAATTATAATTACACGGAGCAACAATTAAGAGGCATTGATCAAGGTTTATGAAGAGTCATGTCCATTTGGAAGGACAACATCCTTCATAAGGGATGCATGTCTTCATAGAAATATGAAGTATAAATAGAAGAAGAGATAGAGGGGGAAAAGGCATCAAATTAAGGACATATGCAACCAAAACAACAAATAGAAATACAATCTGTGATTGATGAATAGGGGTTACATATGCATTTAATAAATAATATTTGCTAGTCATGTAACTATATATATATATATATATTATACAAGTATGCAATAATGATTCTTGCAACAATTATTGTGCCTTATAAATAATGATGCTTTGATATAATTATGGGTGAGGGATTCTTACCTGTTGATCCACACTAAAAATATCTTCTGAGTTATATATATATATATATTTTGAATACACAAAGCTAAGAGGATTCCTAGTGGAAATACCTAAGGAAGTGTTGACATTGCTAGTAGGTTGGATGGCTGTAGTAACATGAGTACTAGTATATGTAGGAATAGAGGTAAGGGTTGTGGAAGGAGGAATTGAATTTCCACCTTGAATTTGAGTATACCCCAAATTTTGAGCACAATATGTAGGAGCATGTTTATCAACAATATGAGCTATAATTCACACAATCTCTATTCCATATTCATTTTCAAGCATTTTCCTCACATTATCTAAAAAGGGAATGACACTACCAGCAATATTTTCGGAAGTCACAAAGTTTTACAAATTTTCCATTTCTTCATAGATATCCTTATTATGTTCTCTATGGGACATTAGCAACCATTGTTTCGACATCATGAACATTAGTTGTGGATAGGAAAGTCATTGGAAATGAAGTGTTAAGGGTTTGATCCATAGTGGGTTGACTAGTGTCAACACTATGAATGAAAGAGTTAGAAAACCCAAAATCCATGGCGAATGGTGTATCACAGGATGACATGAGTCTTGAACTGCATCTCATGATAGTATTGGCAATAGGACACCAAGTTGTGAAGCTCATACAAGTTTCACAAACTTGGTGTGCACCCAAAATGGATAGAAGGTAAAATGCAATGAAATAACCTATAATATAAAGTGCAAAGCAAGTATGTAAAAGCAATCTTCATATTTCAAACAAGATAATTTTTTGATTATCCATAGTGGGTTGACTAGTGTCAACACTATGAGTGAAAGATTTAGAAAACCCAAAATCCATGGCGAATGGTGTATCGCGGGATGACATGAGTCTCGTATTGTATCTCACGGTAGTATTGGCAATAGGACACCAAGTTGTGAAGCTAATACAAGTTTCACAAATTTGGTGTGCACCCAAAATGGATACAAGGTAAAATGCAATGAAATAACCTAGAATGTAAAGTGCAATGCAAGTATGTAAAAGCAATTTTCATATTTCAAACAAGATTATTTGTAGTAGTGTCATTTATTTCTTTTGGGTTCACTTTATTGGGACCAATTTCTACCAAAAATCTATTTTTTTTGTAGAGTCCCTTATTTAAAATCTAGACGGAAAGCTTGAAGATCTTATCTTTTATGATAGTTCTTTTTTCCTTACACCTATTACTAATACAAAGTTCAAAGAGCCTTCATTTAGGGTTTCCAATAATTATTTTTAGGAAGACATCTCATAGGATTTTCATTGTAGTTGCATGGAACATATTGACATTCCACATTGATACATCCCAATTCCTTCATATATTTCAATTGAGTGGGAATTCAATAGTTTCATAGCTTAGGGTTTCTACCTTGTAGAAGGAAGAAGCATCATTTGTTGTAGAGGAACCTACTACAAATTTTTTGATGTGACATAATGTGAACTAGATTTCTTTCTCTTCTTTTTGGGGGGACAAATGGGCCCATATCTTGCAAAGATTTTAGGAGTATAATATTCAGGTGCTTTTTTTGTGTTATGTCTAGTATAATTTTGCATATTTTTCTCTTTTACAAAGTTTTTCCCACTAGGTTTTCTCTCTTTCTCCACTTTCTAAGAGATTGTGTTATACCTAGGTACCTTATTTTTTGTACTTATTGAGACCTAATTTCTTTGTACCCACCTTAGCTATGCTTAAGGGATGTGCTAGTGTAGGATATTCCTTAGAATATTTATGTAGTATATTCCTTATTTTAGAATATTCCTCTGAATTACTCTTATTTTGGAGATAAGCTTGCTTAGGTGTGTTTTCTTTTTTACTTTGATTTTCTTTGAGTTTTATATGCAACCAGTCTTAGATTAGTGGAGTTACACGCATATCCTTAGGACCCTTTACCATGATTCTAGGAGGTGTTTTCTCTCATTTCCACTACATATACATACACACATCTTAATTTAATTCATGGTGAGTAATCCCATATAATTATGGGTTATTCCATTTCTCAAGCTTCTTGTTATTTCTTTTGCATACTTTAATTTTTATAAACCTACAAGGAAACTAATTGTCCATCTTGCATGGCTCGACCAAGTGCCATCATTCTTTTAGAAGATCTTGGTTCTCACACTATTAATATTCCTTATCTTTGATGATGACTTACCTATTACTAAAATAGAATTGATATTGAATATGCTTGAGATTGAAGAGTGGTGACTCCTTTTCCTTTTTCCACCGATATCCTAATTTTAATGAAATTTATATGCTTGGTAGGTTGGATTTTTTTAGAGATTTAAATTGGGGTACATGTTGCATCTTCACACCACTCCAAGCTTCAACACTAGATTTCATATACATCAATTGATCAATGTGTGCAACTTGCTAGACACATGGGAACCATAATAATTGACCTAGTGAAACTTTTAGTTGGGAAGTATGCTACATTTGACATTATTTATCCATTTTTAATAATTTTTTTATGAAAAACTCACTAAGGATTATCATACAATGCACTATTAACACCAACAAATAATGTACTCGATTCGTAGAATAAGGCATGAAATATTTGTAGCCACACCTTGAAATCAATCATAGTTACTGGTGGAAGATTTAACTACTCTTGCAACATTCAAAATTAATGCATCAAAAACATATTATATATTACCCTAGGCATGCCTTTAAAAAATATGAATACCCTCAAGGGGGAAGAATTGACAATACGTTAAGAGAATTTTTTTTTTTGAAATGTTCAAAATAATGAAATGGGTTTCATCTATCCTAGGTTGTTAATGTTAGAGTAAAATAGTTAATGTTTAATTATTTATTTTACTTTATGTATTAAGCCACCTTATGTGGCAATGTGTCACTCGAAGAGGTAGTTGAACTATTCAAGTTTGTGTGGTATTCCTTATTTTTCACTTGGTGGAACCTTGTTGCCACCTTGAGTTGAGCACTCCTACAATGACTCAAACTCATTCTCCTATTTGTACATACTCATAATTGAGGATTTTATGTGCACTTCTCATTCCATTTTGCATCGTATCCATTTTTTCTCATTTCATAGACTTGTTGATATCAACACTTAATCAAAGATCTTGGCTATAGCAACAATTATCACATATTGATAGTCATTTATATCAAGTGTTTCCCATATAAAATAAACCTATTTATGGTGAGTAGTGTATTATCTTTATTGGAATTTTTGGGATAGTTACCTCTCATTAAAGATATACCTATGTATGTTGGTCCTTAATGTGAAATAATATTGTGGCACAAAGTTGATATAGTTAGTTTGAATGACATCTTCAAGTAGCAAGGTATAAAAAAATATTAGCTTCAATTTCAAAACCTTCTTTCCAATATTATATATGTAGAGAGAATTTTTTTTTTTTGAGAGCTCTTCATGTCATGCAATGATTCTTTCCTTTTAAATGAAGAACAAGCTACATTCCAATCATCTTTGACTTTGTTTTGAATGAACAAGTTGGTTTCTCTTAACATAATAAAATTATATTAAAGTTATTAAGAGTTTGTATTGTATAATATAATGTAGAAAACCAAGAGGGATATCTATTGCAAATGTTGAGGTTGAACAATCATCTTCTATGATTCTCTTATGCATTGGGTAGCAAGTTATGCTCACCTCCAATCTATTGATTGGTGTAGGTCATATCAATGGAGCATTATGGAATGATGTAGCTATTGTCTAAAAAATTGAATTCAATGTAGTCCTCTAGGATTTGGTTGATCCATATCTTGTGGAAAATATCCCAATTCCTCATGGTTCTCACTATCAATTGCTACATAAGATAAGCTTGGCCTTGGATAGACCATAAATTGCAGGAGATTACATTTGATAGAGTTTCAATAAAAATCAAATATATTTGATGCTAGGGTTTTGTGTTAATATTAGTCTAACAAGTTCAATGCTTGTCAAACTTGAATGTCTCCTTCACATTCAAGTTCCAATAATATGCAAAGATGCATGAGAATGTATATGTATCTTTAAGGAGAAGGGTGGAGGCTCACCTAAGGGATTTTCCATCTTCATTTGAATATAAATTTCAACTAGCTACACACCCTATCTCCTTGCTTTTTACATTTTATATTGTTCATTTCAAACAATAAAAATAATAAAAGTTGAACTTATTTCATGCTCTCTTAATTCTTTCCTCTACAATATATACAAATTTCTATTAACATACTTGTTACATAACAAATAAAATTTCTAATTTATCATTATAAGTTAATTAATAATCAATGTTAGAGGAATTCAACAATAGTAGCAAGAGGTGGAGTGTATTGGTATGAGTGTGTTAACAAAAAATATTAATCCCTAACCTTAAATTTGATAGCTATTTATACCTCAAAATATAAATGTTTAATAATAAACATAATATTTACAAAAGAAGAAACACATAGAAAACAAAGATATGATCTCATAACATGGTCCACTATCCATTATATTTTGATAAATCTTTGAGAATGTTTTCTAAACTTTGTATATTGTATGATACATAAATTAAATAATCTGCATAAATTTGATTATAATGGTCATTCTTCCAATATTATAATTTTGTATATACGAAATGAAACTCAAGGGTGTGCCATTTTTTGGGGTAATATTAAAATTAATTTACATTTAAAAATATTTTGGTCTATAGAGCAACCCAAAACTGTATACAAAATAGAGGTGTAACAATAAATAATTTTTTTTAAAGAAAAATATTTTGATTTGTTAACTTTAGATTAAAAAACTTAATTTCTTAACTGTAACAAATCAAATAACTTTTGAAGTAAATAAAATAGCTCGAGATTGATATCTCTTACAGTTTTTTAAATAAATACATTAAGCTATCTATACTAATCTTGTGATTGCATGTATATCATTTATTAGATAAATATATTTAAGATATTATAGATTACACATATACCATTTTTAGATAAATATAATTTTAAGATATCTATACTAATCCTGTAATTACAGGTATACATTGTAACTACATCTCATATTTCTATCAGAAAACAACAATGAAAACCATCATCACGACCACAAAGAAATTTATACATTGAGAGACACAACTCCAAGAAAGCTTTTCTAACTAGCCATTTGGGGGTATGTCTGGCACCTTGCATTATGCCAATGGCATTTTAGTAAGGTAAGTGTATTGTAGTACATGAAGATGACAGAAGGTAAGCTATATAAGCCCACACTCCCTACCTCTCTCCTCCATCAATGCTTTGCTTCTTTGAGAGAGCTCCTGCCAACTTAGGAAAATGGCAATCTGTTTGTATGGAAGGTGAGAAACGTATGAATCCAATGATGCAGCACGAGGGAGGAGGAGATTCCTTGGACAATGAAGAGCGGCGATGCCTAAATAGACAACTCCAGTGATGTCTATGATTGAACAAGTGCATAAGCTGGCAAAGGAGGATGTAGTAGTATTGTTCAACAAAAGTGAGTGTTGCATGTGCAGGGCGGCGAAGGCAGTCCTCACAACCCCTCGGAGCGCCACTCTTCCATTAAATGAAATAAATATCAAACACAATTCCATATAACAACAAAAATAATTCCATATAACAACATACATGTTTGGTTTAAGTTATTTTGGATTAAGTTAAATCCATATTTTATGAAGAGTTAATTCAGGTTAAATGGGATATATTAAAAAATATATCTATATACTAATAAATCAATATTTCTTATTACTAAATCACTATCATAAAAACTTAGAGATAAATTGAAGACAGATTTGTATGTCTTTACATGGGCCAAGGAAAGGTCCTTTTATAGTCCACGATATTAGGTGGTCTATTTTTGGGTCTACAGATGGCTTACAATATATGGGACTCCTCGTACTCCCAATATGAGGGAGGCACCTAACTCGTGCTCCACAACACGAGGTGTACATACCTTACCCCCTGCAAGATTTGAACTTGTGACCTCTCTCTCAAGAGTACAAGTTCTCCACCATTAGGCCAACTCAGGTGTACAAGTGAAACAACATGCTGTTGAATGATGGCACACACAGATTTCCACGTCTCACACGTAATTTTCTAACTTGTCTTCAAATTTCTGTAAATTTCTACATTCCTGCACAATACTTGTCTTCATAAATGTTGGTTTATTGTGGTATAAATGCTATGAGTATGTAAGAAGTAAAGCAGTTACAATTTTTTTTTAATGGAGCTTGACGCCATTTGAAATGCTTTTTCCTCATTCTTCTTCTTCTTCTGATAATCTAATTAAAAACATAAGGTATACAATTATTTTTAGTATGTACATGTTAAGTATTTAAATGTTTCATGCCATTGGCTTTCATGTATTTTCTCTTATCTTTAGAAGGTTATTCATTTTGTCTATGTAATTTAGGGAAGCGCTTGGATTGGAAAAGATCAAGTCAACTCCATATCTCTGTGCAAAAAGATTTCGTAAGTAGTGCAATTCAAACAAATCTTTCAAAATGTAAGGAAGATCCTTATAATGGTTGTTGCTCCCCTAGAAAGTGGTGGGAGGGACGGATCAGCTTATGAGTAGTCACATTAGAGGTTCTGATTGCCTCTAACTCTTACAATCTCACAACTTTGAAGCCAAATTTTGGATTCGTTCTCAATCACTCGGTTATGCTCATTGAGTTTAATGTCTTCATTTCTTCAATGTTTTGTCACTTTTTGTTAGTGAAACTTGGCCTTCTAAGAGTGGGAGTTTCAGTAGTTCTTTTTCTAACCAGTGCAGTTATAAAATGTGATGCCGGAATTTTGTGGCTTTTCAACATGGAACATCGTCTGGTATGACAATCATAATATAGCATGTAAAGAAATTGTTCCATAGTCACATTGCATACCCATTTTGGTAGTCTTCTATTAAATGTATGTCTTATGCAAATGTGAAGTTTGAACATGTTTTCTAAGGTTTTGTGGACCGCAAAGTCAAAGTCAAAGTCAAATATTATAATTAATGAAAGTGGTTTATTGTATTATAAATAAATCTAATAAATTTAATTAAATTAATATGTGTATTATTCAATATCATATATTGTTCATATGACGGAAGATTATAGATACAAAGTAATTAGGACCTTTCAAATATCACTCTAGCTAGTGCCAATTCTTCTAGATGGTATAGTCAATCATTTTATTTATTTATTTATAATTAATAATTATGATTAGAAAACAAAAATGGTTTATAAAAACAATTAAGCGAATTAGAATAAGATGATTTAAAGTGGAAAATCTTACAATTGTGTGAATTAGTGAGTAGGATTATTTATTTGATTGTATTATGTTTTTAGATTTATTTGTTTGTTTATTTATTTATCTAAATATTTGTTTTTTCTAATTCAAATATTGTGATGGATTCTTCTATATAAATTAATCTAAATTTTAATGTTTTAATTTTTTCAATATGTTGTTTAAATTGTTTATTTTAAAATTTAATTAAAATTATTATTGGTATTTATTTGTTAAATTATGATGATGGATTGTTCCAAGAAAAAGAAATTGTGAATATTTTTTTTGAAAAATCATATATATATATATTATACGAGTATGCAATAATGATGCTTGTAACGATTATTGAGCCTTATAAATAATGATGCTTTGATATAATTATGGGTGAATTCTTACCTATTGATCCACACTAACAATATCTTTTGAGTGTGAAGAATAGAGCATCGAGTCAGGGAAGAGGAAGTAAAGGATCTGCCAGGAAATAAAATATTCAGTTTGTATTGTAAGTTAATGTATTTATGATGGAATAATTATGAGGTATAATGCATTGTTAAATAGGATCAAGGTTTCATGCATATTATTACACATATTCTATGATAACATCTTCATAGTTCATAATGTATTACTGATATGATTATTTACAAATTTGAATTTGATTAAATTACTATGTACATATCTTCACCATGATAGAAGAGAGGAGATTTGCAAAGGGGATACAACAAAGGGTCCCTCTCTTAGATACACCACCTCTATAATGGAGAACCAACATGTCCTATAATGGAGTACAAAGTGTCCTATAATGGAGAACCAATGTGTTCTATAATGGAGGACCAAGTGTCCTATAATGGAGAACCAATGTCTTCTATAATGGAGGACCGGGTGTCTTATAATGGAGAACCAATGTGTCCTATAATGGATGACCAATGTGATGCAAGCAAGGGAGGTCCTGCAACACACTCAACAAAATTCCACACAAAAACAATAGTCTTCAAGTCAAAAAAATTCTCAAATACTCTATCTCAACAATCCTTCTTTATGCCTTATAGCATAGCCAACCCACTCAATTGGGTATATCTTCTCAATGGGATCTTTTCAGACCAGAACCAATACTATTTCAAGGACCCATTTTGGAGTTCAAAAACATATCAACAACTCACAATATGATACTTTGCAACAATTTCAACAAAAACTAGTTTCTATGCTTCCTAGCCTTCAAATTAGGCCTATTTTCCAAAGGACCTTGCCTTAAAACATTTCCAAATTCACCAAACCAAATTAGGAAGCAATTCTCATGTGTTCAAACTAAGAATTTCACAATTACTTGCCAGAAATTCATTCACCAAGATGCCTAACTCCAAAACCCTCCTTTTTAGGCAAAAAAATAGGGTTTTATTGAAAGTCTTGCTTCCAATCCTCTCACAACTCTGAAATCACTTCAAACAGGCCCTAATTGACCTGCACAAACTCAATTAATCAAGAAATCACACTTCCCCAACTTAATTCTCACTTTTCCTTATCAAACCTCACTAATTCATGAAGAAAACTCACCTTTCACCATTAGGGCTTCATGCCCAACACATTATTCGACCTCCCCTACACCAAAAAAACATGAACACATCTATTTTCTAATGATGCAAACCCATTCCACAAGTCACAGGAGCCACAAAAAGTGGAATGGGCCGAGTTTACATCTTAAAGGCTACAAACCCTTAAAATAGGGTATAAAAACCAGTAACAGAGAATTAGATTAAACTTACACCAAAACCAGGGTTAGATGTTCAAATCAAGTGAAAATAGGTACTAACACACACCACTGAATGAATTTAGACAAATTTTAGATCAACGTGCTGTAGTATTGCTCGTACAGTTCTGAAACACCAATGGAAACTCAGAAAATCTGACAAAAGTAGCAATATATCAATTGATTGTTCTTTCAAATCTTCAAAATCCAACATGTACATCATTTCTTTTCATCCTATTTAAGATTTTTCCCTCCTACACTAACTTTCCTAACACCTACAACTACCTTTTAAAATTCCCGACTGTTGCCATTCCTCTAAAATCTGCCTTTAGCAACTTTTAGCAATTTTGCATTTTCAACTTGACAATTTTGCAATATCAACTCAATTGACTCCCTAAACACCTATTAGGACTCAAAATTGATTAAATACATTGCAAAATGGTCTCGAAGATGTTATTTAGACAAAACACACCAAGTCCTAAAGCCTACTTAATATTAACCTAGTTTGACAACTTTTGTTCCAAGGTGCTCCTACACCACAATGTGTCCTATAAGGGAAAACCAATGTGTTCTATAATGGGGGACCAAGTAGTCCCAAGGAGGCCAAGGGGGTATCCATTTGGGGTACCAATGGTACAGTGCCTTAGGCCTAGGAGAGATGGCATTTCCGAGGCACTTGTTGTAATCTCACCCCTCCATCATGGTGAAACAACACAAGAGGTCGAATCATAGAGAGATGGAAATGGTTAGCAAGATGAGGGGATAATAGAAAGGGGACACCTCCTAGGTGGAGGCCAAGACATCTTCTCTTGGGCCTAGGGTAGAAAGGGTCATAGGCACCCCATCGAGTCACGTCCTTGTAAGGAAATTTAGTAGCGCATCTAGTGAAAACTCCATGCAGTAGTGCCTTCGGTAACTTTCATTTTTAATTAGGTTGCCTCAAAGATACAAACAACTATGTCCAAATGCGGAACAAACAGTTCATTTCCTACATTGATCCATTCGAGAGAAACACATGTAAATTCAACAGCAAGCATTAACTACACGAACCAACATACATGAAAGATGAAACAAAAAACCAGAACACAAAGATTTACGTGGGGAAAATCCTTTCGGATAAAAAACCCCACACTCCAAAGATCGAGCCATTGTATTATTCAGCAACATAATGGTTACAATACAAATTCATGCTCTTATCCTTTTTAGAGATTACATCTTGTTCATCTGGATACAACTGGTAACATTCTATCCATGAGAGATCAAACATGGCATTCATGATTAGGAGAGATTCCAGCAGCATAACTTTGCCTCTCTCACTCTCTGCCTCGACCTCATGGCTTTGGCCTGTCAGCCAGCCACTCGGCCTTTCTCTATCAATCTCTCTCTGTTCCGGCCTCAAGGCCCTGACCATACAACCAGCCTCTCGGCCTCACATCTTGTCAGCTGTTCGAGTCACTTGTTATGGCCTCATGGCTCCGGCCTTCCAGCCGACCACTTGGAATTCACATTTGTTCGCTCTATTTCCTCTCTTCGGCTTCAGCTCTATGAAATGGTTTGTTTCCAACTGTCGGATCACAACTGTCGAATCATCCAGCTCAGAAACGATTCACATTCTGCTTTCTCTGATTTGTTCATATCGCACCACATCGGACAATCTTCACTCGGTCAACAATGATCAACTTGTGTCGCATGTCGGTGAGACACTAGAAGTGTCTCCCCGATGCCACAAGACCAGATTACACGTTGTCGCCAAGAGTCGTCTCCATCGGCAAGAGGTTCTACCGATATCCACAAGTCATACCGAAATCAACATTCTCATCGGCGAGACAATCACCATTCGATGAGACATTACACCGAGCTCATTAGTCATGCTGAAACCCATTGTATTCCTATCGGCATCCATCTATCGGCAAGACTATCGTCTTTTGCCAAGACGTCACAACGAGCTTCATGTTATACCAATCTCCGAACAATTGCCAAGAGTCATGTCGACATCCAAGAAGCATCGGCCAGACCATCGCTAATCGGTGAGAGGTCATACCAAAGTCCAAAGAGTCATACCGACCACAGTTCCCATCGGCAAGACAAACCTTTCGCTAAGACATCACCCCGCAAGTTCTTAGTCACCCCGAGTCTATCTTTGCGGCCGGACTTCCGCTTTCGCCAAGACTTCATAGCAAAGCCTTTAAGTCATATCAATGTGTTCCATTGTCGGCGAGAGAATCAGCCTTCGGCAAGACCTCTTACCGAGGCTTCCATGTTATCCCGAAACAACTGCTCGCCAAGAGTCACACCGAACTGATGACCCCACATGCTGTCGGTGAGACTTCCGATATTCGATGAGACATCATATCGAAACAAGCCTTTCGGCCAAGGGTCTCCCCGATGTCTTCAAGACGTGTTTCATTGTCGCCAAGACAATCCTTCATCGTTGAGGCTTCTCACTGAGATCCTCAAGTTACTCCGAGTCGGTGAGACATATCACTATCGGTAAGACTTCTTACCGATCACCCAAGGGTTTCCCTGAAAGCTCCAACACTGTCGCCGAGACATGTTACTTTCGGTAAGACTTCTCACCGAGCCGCCATAGGTTATCCCGATGACTTCAATGCGTATCCCTGTCGGCAAGACCTTCCAATGTCACTGGGACTTTTTCCCGAGTGTTGAAGTCACTTCGAAGCCCCCGCTCGCTATGAGTCTTCCCGATGCCCGATTGAATGGCCTGTCGGCCAGAGATCTCCACGCGGTGAGAGGTTACAACGACTACCTTATGTCACAGAGATAGATTCCACAGTGAACGCGTTCGGCAAGACTTCTGCAAGGTCATAGCAACCTGAATATTTCACAAGGTTCCCAAACTGCCAGTCGGCCAGACCAAAGAAATGTCACACCGACTTTGCTCTTCCAGAGGTTCCAGCCTGTGAGATTGAGGCAACAATTCCAACAGTCCTCCCATACTCTTCTATGATTAAGCCCTCCAAGGATATTAGATGATTTGTGATTGGATTAGTAATCTGGCCTTGAGTTTACTAATATTTCATTATGATAATCAACTATTTAGTATTATTGTGGTAAATGGTTGTAATCTACTAATCAGTGTGCTTGTGGTAAATAGTTTCTAATTTGTGTGCAAGGCTTCAATCAGGTGAAATATATTCTCTAACTCTTTTGTTTGTTTGGAGATTAAGGATTTAGGGGAAAATTAGGGCATTCCTAATTAGGGGACATTACATTATCACAATTAGGGTTAGTGTTATGACCACATAAAATTAGGATGAAGGGTCGTATGGTTAGGGTTAGAGATATAAATACGATTAAGGTTGGGGTTAACATTAGTATTGGGATTAAGGTTAGGGTAAGTGTTATTTTTAGAATTAGCATTAGGGTTAGGTTTAGTGTTATGGTTAAGGGTTACAATTAGGGTTAAGGATAGAGAAGAAAATTAGGGTTAAGGTTGGGATTAATTTTATTATTAGGAATAGGGTTAGGGTTAGGTTTGGAGATAAAATTGGTATTAGGGTTGGAGTTAGTATTAGTAAACTTGAATTAAGTTTAGGTTTACGATTATGTTTAGGATTAGGGTTAGGGCTAGCATACATTAAAAGGGTTAGGTTTAAAAATGTGTTTGGGATGAGTGATAGGGTTAGGATTAGGATTATGTTTAAGATGAGTGGTAGGGTTAGGGTTGGGGTTAGCATATATAAAAAAGGGTTAGGTTTAGAAATAGGGTGAGGGTAAGGATTAGGGTTATATTTTGGGTTAGAGATTATGGTTGGGGTTAAAATTTGGGATAGGGGTAGGGTTAGGGTTAGGTTTAGAGATAAAATTGGGATCAATAGTAGGCTCAAGGTTATGGTTAGAGATATAATTGGTATTAGGGTTGGAGTAAGCATTAGAGTTGGGATTAGGGTTAGGTTTAAGGTTTTAAATTAGGGTTACAATTAGACATAGAATTAGAATTTGGGGTGGAATTATCATCACAATTAGCGTTAGGGTTAAGATTAGAAAAATAATTAGGATCATGAGTAGGGTTAAGGTTAGAGATAAAATTAGGGTTAAGGTGGGATTTATTTTACTATTGGGATGTGGGTTAGGGTTAGGATTAAAGATAGAATTGGTATTAGGCTTTGGGTTAGGATTAGGGTTATTGGTAGAAATAGAATTAGACTTGGGTTAGATATAAAATTAGGATCAATGTTATGGTTAGGGTTAGGATTAGAGATAGAAATAGGTTATAATTTGGATTAAAATTAGGGTCATGAATAGGATTTTACTTACAATTAAGATTATAGTTCAAATTAGAGTTAGATATACGAATACAAATAGTCTTAGTGTTAATTTTATTGTTTATGTTTGAATGGTATATAAAAAATATGTAGATATATGTTATAAAATTATTCCTATATATGTTGTCATTAACAAGAGACATTACTTAAATGAATATAAGTTAATTATTTGAATTAATATTTTAAAACTTAGATTTAATAAATGTAGTCATTAAAAAAAATCATTTTAAAATATGACAACAATCAATTGGTTTATCCATTGTATTAGAATTGAAGAAGAGATAAGACACATGAACTGTTTGGCATAATGCCCCAAACAAATGTTATCTCATGGAATTCCTCAAAGTGAACAATTTATCCTAAAATAATTACAAATATTTATTTAAATTCCATTAATGACATACAAATAATTTTTTTTTTGAAGTGTTTGTCATACAAAATTAAATAAACAATATTTTATCCATAAGCACTATTAGAACAACATTTTAAAATTCTATTTCAGATTGAATTTTGAAAAAGATAAGCATTTTTTTTTAGACTGCAGGAATCGGGTAGCACGACCCCATATAAACTGCAGTGCGCCTGGTAAAAATTTTAACGTGACCGGCGACGCTGGCACGACACACCCTCCGGTACCACGGGGGTGGGGGAGACTAGACCTCGTGAAAGATAAGCATTTTCTTGTACTATTATTATTTTCCTATTTTGAAAATGTGGAATTGCAATTCAAATATCTATTATAAAAAATACTTTGGTAAATTAAATTTTTCATAAGGTAGAGTTGTATTTTTACTTGAACTATTTCCACCAATATATTAATAAATCTAAGATTATAAAATTTAATAGTTTTTGACATATGAAAGTATTGAATTCTCCAACAAATCTGTGTCTTCAAGAAATCACGTGCATAATTGGAAATAGCTACGCAATATTTTAAGCAACACAAATTGAACTATTTACATAAAAAGTCATTGACTTGCATAGAAGACATATAAACAATGTTTTTTACAAAATAGACATCAAAGTCTATCAAAATACTGTTTGTATGAGTTAAGCAAAGATCAAACAACAGTATATATAATTATTGTTTCTCTATTCTAATTATCATTCAAAAACAGTAGGAATTCTTCTATAATTTGTTTAGAAGATCCTTGTTCATATTGTTCATAAAATATTTCTCTCAGTAAACAAGAAAATCCTACAACTTTTTGGCATGTTTTATGAAACCTTTGAGTTATATCTTTTGTTTGGACGATTTATTCTTCTTCAACCGCTATTGCAAGATGTGTTGCATCTTCAAGTTCAATAATGACGTGTTTACAGTGTTGTTCAATTGATTTACACAACTTCTCAATAGGTGTTTCAACACATGTATTAGAATCAATTTCAAATCCTTTCTCAATGGTGGCTTTGACATTGAATGTTTTGCTTCATATGATTCATTTATTGTTGCCATTTTGTAAAAAGCAAATCAGACTAATCAATAATTAGCAATTTACAACTAAATACATAATTCATTGTTCATCATCATCCTTAGATGATTTATATATATTTGAAGTACTAAAAAATTATTGAATATGTGAAGCATATGAAACATACCATTTTTTTTTAATTATGGTGTGGAATATGAAGAATCCACGTGGGTACCAAATGATTTTTAAATTTACTACAACTCATTAGAAACATTTGAAAAGTATCATAATTGTGTTACATAAGAAACATTTATTTGTCAAATTTTAAATACATTAAACATAAAAGAATTGAAAGTAGAATAAAACTAAAAATCGTACAAAATATTACATTTTAGAAATTTGATACTCATTGAAACAAAATTGAAGAAAATATGTTACATCAATTATCTTCTAAGATTTTTAGTCTATTTTCTTTAGCTTTTGTCTTAGCAAGTTGTCTACTCTTTTTCATTTTTTCACAACGGTCATATGTGAATGGTGGCATAATTCTTAGGCCGTTTAGAGACTTTACATAGGATATGGTGACAAATGTCAATCTTGTTCTTTCTCTTGGTCCTATATCAACAATGGCTTTTGAAAGACTCAAACCCTGTGATTTATGAATTGTCAATGTCTAAGCCAATCTTAATGGTATTTGGATTGTTCTCCCGCTTTGTATTGCTATAATTGGAATTGTATTTAGATTACGATCATCAAATGGTAATCCTGAATAGCTATCAAACTCAACCATTACATATGTTGGTGGTTGTGGTGGACCACTTCCAGGTTTGTATACAATCTTTCAGACATATCCTAGAGCTTCATGTATAAGATCTGCTTGTATCCAAAGATTTGAAGTCAACATTACCTTGACATCCTTACTAATCAATAATTCCTAATTAAGCTCATCATTTGAGCATCCTTTTGCTTTCTGCTGCATTAATACTTCCTGATTTTGTTGCAACACTACGTGCAACAGGATGCTTCAATGAGTATAGCATTTTCTTGTTATGGTTATAAACAATTATCATTTATTGAGAACAAATGAACACCATTGTTAAACTCCTCATTGCTTGTTGCATATATGGTAATAGTGGTTCTTGTCATAAGCAATTTCTAATCATCAATTGTTGGGTTTGCATCTCTTAGATTTGTCAAAAGTTGACAAAATTTTGTTGGTGGATGTTTTGTCCATCTTGTATGAATATTTTATCTAAAGTAACCACAATTTTGAATTCTTCCCATAATAACTTAGCTCATCTGTTGTTGTCATACGCCGATCTATCATTAACATGAGGCAAATGACCCAAATCTCCAACCAAAATCATAGATATACTTGAAAGATAATCAATGGAAATTATTATCAATACTATATACCTTTATATCTATAGAAATTTCATATATGTGAAATACTTGTATTAGAATATAAAATTGTTATTTTTGTTAATCATAATTTCATGTGTATACCTGCAAAATTAATGTTTGCATTTTGCGAGAATCCTTATCAAAGTTGAGAATCTATGTTCTCTAGCAAGTTCTGACCAATGAAGCTCATTTCATCAATCACAATGTACTTGATGTTTGCTATTTCTTCTTGAGAACTTGTTAGTCTTGCTCCTTCTAGTTGAGAAAAATCTCTTATTGGGATTCTTAGTTTTGAATGAACTATGGATGCTCCTATGTTGAATGTTGCAACTCCAGTTGGTGCACGTAATAGAAGGGGAGAACGACTCGAAAGTGCTGCATTTTCAAGAGTTTGACTAATAGCACCAATTAGATATGACTTTCCTGTTCCTGTTGTTCCTTGAATTATCATTAGCAAGGGTGATGGATTCTAATTATTATTGTAGTGTGTCATAATTATGTTGAGTTCCTTTCTTTGTTTACCATTGAGTGTTGTATAGTCAATACATTGTAGTATCTCATCATGTATGACACCCATAATCTCTCATGCTGCTTATGAAATTCATTGCTTGATTTGTGTACACTTCGCCTTGGTATTCATTACACCAATTTGTTTGTCTATCAACATCTCTTCTACCCAACATATCTATTTCAAAAACTTGGATATTCAGACCATTATGTAGTCTATATATTATTTCCCATTCATGGTCTATAATATTTTGGTGAATAGCTTCATTGTCTTCGATTTTAGAATCACTAATGTTTCTCATTTTTTTCTACAATTGCCCTTCACTCGATGTGCCAAGGGTTATAGTGAAATGACTCCCATTTTGCTATTATGGATTCATTATCATGACCAATATCTCTTTCCATGTCACGAAATGGTTTGTACAATAATAACTCTGATAAGCAAAAGACAATCCATTTTTTTGACTCACGTGGAGGAATTGATAAAAACTTAGGAAATACTCTAACAATAGTAGTTGTTTGTCTTGGCTCCCATTTGTTATCTCTTCTTCTTTTAGGATTATATATCCACGATTTGGCTGCATCAATTAGTGTGACAACTTCCATGGAAAAAGGTCTTGTTTTATATCCATCAATGAATTTTTTTTATTGTTCTTCATTATTTACACTTACGGGTTTGAACACCTCACATGATATATTTCTATAACAATCTATCAAAAGCCTTTTATATGCTCTTGTAGCTAAATCATCAGTGTTTTCTATGTTTGCAAGACACATCGACATCTAGTGGTATGTTTTAGAGCTTTTTTTGCTTTTGTTGCATACTTTGCAATATATTTGATGACATGTTTGGAAAAAACAAGTTATCAATCTATATTTGCTCTCCACCATTGCAATATGTAGCAATTGTGTGAGTTTACTCTATCATCATTTCTAGTTGGCTCAATTTTTTTTCACTTGTTTCTATATCTTCATATAATTTGTATCCCTCCAAATTCAATGGTCATGGAACATTATACCTATAATCAATGTAAATATGTCATCTTAGTACTTCATAATTTTATTATATTCACTTCAATCTAAATATTTGAATTTGTTAAAATAGTTACCTACAAACCATTGTTCCTCTTTTTTTTTGTAGGCATGCACCTTCCCTACACATTGTGTCACTATACACAATTTAGGACCTCTTCATAGTCATGGTCAACATTTATCTCTGCAAGTTGTCTTGTATTTTTAAGACATGGACATTGAGAATTTTTTTGGAATGCCTATAATTGGAAATACAAATATATTATTTATATCATAGACTACAAATAATTTATTTAATATATTGCATATATACATCCAATGTTTTTTAAATATGTCTGTATGTTTCACTGATGTGGATCCTCTCTAGGATTCCATGCTTGAGCAATACAATGGAAATATCTTTCAACACTGTCCTGTTGTTCTTCATTTGACCAATCAATATTGTCCATATTCGATGCTTCATGTATCCATATGAATCCATGCATATGCGGTGAGCCCCTATGTTGCTACTCATTTCTGTACCAGTAATTTTTAACATTCATTCCTTTTCCAATATATTTTTTTTGAATATTGAATGTCTCAAGTGTATGTAATGAGCGATTACAAGAGGATAGTCAATAACATTTTGTTTTTGCCAGTTTTGAGCCTCCTTTGGAGTAGTTGGCTATGTTCCCAACATTAATGCATGCAAATTAGGCCAATACATGTCTACAACACTTAAAGTGAAGAATATTGTAGAACATATCTAATGAAGCATGTTAATCCATTTTGCACGACATTTTATCCAATATGACCTTGTACCCCTTAATGTTGTTCCAAACCGCATCAATCAATCGGCTAGTTTATCTTCACATGAACAATTTGACCCAATACTTGTTCTCAAGCTACATGAATTGGGCTCTTCAAATTTCAACTGGAATGGAGAATAATTACACTGATAAACATAAAATCAATAGTGAACATAAACTTTGATACACAAGCTGAAAAACTCAATGTGTATGTGCTAAATTATAACAACATATATGATTGACTTCAGAACCTCAAAGCAAGTCATAATTACATTTCGTTTCTTATTTCAAATCTAAAACCCTGATAGTCATGGGTTCACGTATTATACAATTCTCTCACATTATAATGTGGATGATTACAATCTTTTTATCCAGCACTAGAAGTTCTCACTGAACTAACCCAAGCCTACAATTGATTCCAACTATTTGTTTGATATATTCATTTGATTATTTCAGACACAAATAAAGTAGAGCTCATTATTTATGATCTCAAATGAGAAATGTGCATAATCATCAGTTAACACTGAGATATTAATACAATAGAATGTCTTTGCTTCAAAATAGGAAAGTCAAATTCAGGTTTGAAACAAAATGATTTTTTACAAAAGTAATATTTTAGGGTTTTACTTAAGAGGATAAAAGCACATATTCAAAATTGAATCAATTTAGAATTGAAAGGACATGCACCCAGAGAGGCCTCACAACGGCATTTCCCACCATTCACTCCAAGTACAATAGTTAAGGAGTAAAAATCATTGCTTTGGGCATAGCTAATACCGTATCTGTCAAATGTTAGCCGATCTCTAAGTTGACAGTATCTATATAAAAAAATAACCATCAACTTTAGTACCATAAAAATTGTTTCCAATTTACATATAATGTGCACTATATGAGAGAAAACATATGCTTTAATCATTTGAAGGCTCCTGAACAAAAAAGCCGTTCATATTCCATACAATGGGAGAACTGTTAAATCAGGAGGACTGAGAAAATAAATATAGGATATCTCTGAGCTTCAGTTAAAAATGAATTAAATATTAAAACTGAACTCCCATTCGTTTTAATAAAGGACCGGGAACCCTTCTCAGCCAACAAGAAATGCAAATACAAATTACCAGGAATGTGGAAAGCCACACCTCATAAAAATTGCAGTACTCTTTCCCTTTGTTAGAAAAAATGTTGAAGTTTCACAAATATAGTAAGTCATCCAGCTACGAAATTCTGAGATTTTCAACATGTTTCAACTTGCTCGAAACAATATCAAGCGAGAAAGATTTTATTTAAAAAAAATCAAGATAGGAAATAGAAAAATGGTGCTACCAGAAAAATCGTTTTAGTCTCTTTATTCCAAGGTCAGCTTCAATTTGAGCGATTTCCCTGTTTAACTGTCTTAGCTCCTCTTTTATCTGCTTATTTTTCTTAACTGAAGTTCGGCTTAGCAAACCAATAAGATGTTGCAGGCATGATAGGTATTCTCTTCTAATGGGCTCTAACTTCAGAATTTGCTCTGGAATTCCAGGCTGTAAGACAGATTGTACGGAGAAAGGAAAAAATTTAGATCTCTTATTAGACAAATTATATAAATTTCGTTTTTAATAATTTCATGTAGAGTAATTTTCTGCAACAATGCATTTGCATTGTATGGTTGAAGCCTGATACAGTGCTAAAATTTAGAAAGAAATTGAACAATTCTGGATAGGTTATTGTGTGAAAGTGTGTTTTTTTTCTATCAATTTTTAAACTGATATAACAGTAATGGAAATAAATCAAAGGTGCTTAGATCAACACATTGTTAAGTTTAATGGTCTGAATTATTTGAAGCTTACACTTACTTTCTTCATAGCAGAAATACACCTGCGTACAGCTTCTTCTGCCTTAGCTATATCTTCAGATTTCTCCTGCATAATAAATGTTCATCAACAGCAAAAGTCACAGGCATTTGTTTTTAGATGTTTTTAGTTATTCTATAACTTTTCAATTCATTGCTAAAAATAAAAATAAAAAATCATTTGCATTATGGTTAGTACAATGTCTATATAGTATATAGTATTGAATCATAAGAGCATTTTACAATTTTAGGGAAGCTTGGAATATTTTTCTTCTATTTTTTGATATTTCCTACGGCATTGCTTGTATTAGGTATTAACAATCTAATAGAATCTTTCTTGAGCAAGCACTGCTCAAAGACAACTCTTTTAATTTATTTATAAAAGATAACAATATATTAAAAGTAGGGAAATATTACAAAAGAAGCCTTTTGCTCTCTAATAGCAAAAATAGACAGGGAAAAAGGCATATATTTACAAAAAAATGTTTTTGAACAACACCAGTACATAGCTATGAGCACCGAAAAGAGGGAGACATAAACCGATTACGAAGTGAAGCATATAAAAGACTAGAAAGGGACAAATACAATGGAATTACACTTATAATTCAAAGATAAGTAATATAGAGTTCTATTTAGAGGACTATCAACATCCATCCCTTTGTGGCTATTGAATTTTTTTTAATGGAAGAAGGGCAAACTCCTCGTGTCATCTTCAGTGTTTTGGTGCAGCTGGTTCCGTTGAGTTGGGTTGGCGAGAGGAATACCCTTTGGGCCGGTATTCCTGTCGAAGTGCAGATTACTGTGCAGTTGAGGTAAGCCATTTGATACCTTTTAGCAGCTACTTGCTGAGCCTTTCGCTTAAGAGTTTTAGCAAGGCATCTTTTGTTTTTTTCTTCTATTAGAATATTTGAGCTACCTCTTGTCTGTTAGCAGGTTCTAGTTGTTGGTCATTATCAAATTGAATCATTGCATTTGTTGTCTGGTGCAGTTGCTCAAAGACAATTATTAAGTGCAGATGTTTTGAACATAAGCTTTATTTTTCCTTATTATCTTTGAGACCATAATAGAGGCGTAGTCATAGTAAAACATATCCCGACTTAAATTTGGAAACGATTGATCAGCAGAACCATAAAAATTATGTTGGTCAAAGCTAGAGCTACAAGCTTTAAATGTTTGAGAACATTACAGATTTTGTTTAGGGCCCCATATGGCTGAATAATCTGAATTGTTAATATTTCTATATGTTTCATGTAAGAGGAGAAAATCAACTTGCTGTGCTTTGATCAAATCTTCTTTGAGGAAGATATGTTCATTGTGGGAGCTCAAGCCCCTAATGTTCCAAGAAAGGATCTTCACTGACATAGGGTTTCAAAGGGACACATTTGCAATTCAGTGTTGTCCATCTGCAATTTGTGCACATTAAGTACATAATTCAGCAAGTTCCCTTCCAATATTTTATGCTTGGTGATGTTATGCCATTTAATTTTCTTCAACAACTTCTATATTGTTATAGGCGTAAAGGTAAGGTTACAGCTATTCTTCTTCAACCTTGCTATTTCCTATAACGTGTAAGTCAGGTAAGTTTTTTTAAATTGTCAATTCTATGTGCCTGCAAGATGAATGCGAGTAAAGCATAGATCTTCATAAAACCAAGGAGATTAAAATATAGTTTGTTAAACAAATCATCCATAATAGAACATATGTATCTCTAACATAACTTGCAATCACCAAACCAAAGTTGGGAAGAGAATAATCCATGATTTTTAGCAAGCTGAAATAGTACCAAATCTATGCTCATCAACTGGAATAAATGTGGCAATATAATGAAAATGGGAAAGACCCTCATAGAATATCATCAAAGAACATTTAAGCATTAGAAATGCACTCAAAGAGAGTTAGGAACCATACTTGTCTAGAAGGCTAATAAGAAAGAGCTAACCTCTGAAGATCAAATTAAGAAAACTATTTTCTTGATCTTATATCATATAATTTGTATGGTTAAGCACTGTGTGTGGAT
This sequence comes from Sequoia sempervirens, assembly GCA_007258455.2. Classification (NCBI taxonomy): domain Eukaryota; kingdom Viridiplantae; phylum Streptophyta; class Pinopsida; order Cupressales; family Cupressaceae; genus Sequoia; species Sequoia sempervirens. The sequence goes on along the minus strand of VDFB02072274.1, from coordinate 92,713,951 downwards.
TTAACCTGTGCAGCATATTTTTTGAATCATTTTCATTCTAATTTAGTAGGTCCTCAGGAAACTTTATCATCAATTACAGTTTGCATCCACTTTGTGACTAGAACACAGACGAATCAATTTTCTGAAATACCTACAAAGGCTTGCAAAGTCTGGCACGAATTTGCTAATTGAGTCTTAGCCAATATGATTTTACTTGAGAATTGCCACTGAATCAATTTGGTTTTGTGGAAAAATGTAATATTCCACACAAGACATATCCTATTTTTCTGATTTAGGATTCTAATTTTTTAACCCAAATTTTCTGATTTTCAAATCTGATTAAAACCCTAGTTTCTGCAATTCTGAAAACACTTATAACAGCCACTAACATGCCCAGAAACATCATAATAATCATGCCATTACATGTGCAAATATCATAATTGGATTATACAATGAATTACACAATGATTCAATACCAAAATATGACCAAAATGATAGGAAAGTCGTATCAGAAATCTGCTGCTACAATTTCAGAAATGTGAAGCCTTCAAATAAATCAAAATATCCTTGCCCAGTTATGATCTGCTATAAACATAGGGCTTTTACATACCAATTTACATGCAATTTTGATCTTCGAATGATAAAAAGGCACCTCCAAAGTGTGGGGCTCCAACTGAAAGATGAAACCCTAGTCGTTATGCCTCCAAAAGCTTGCCAATAAACCCTCCTTCAAATCTAGTCTGAATACCCGGATAAAGAAATCTGCTCCTCTTTGCCAATGAATAACAATGAATCACAATTTGATCCCTGTCACAGAATCACCCACAGATGAGCTAGGTTTTCGTCCAACTCACCTTGAACACAAGGGTTTTCATCCTTGGTCCTATGCTCAACTTTCGTTGCAGCCAAGAGAGAAAACTGAAAAACTCAATAAAAAATGAAGTATGCTCAATATGATGATCAAATGCCTCCCAAGCACTTGCATTTATACAAGTTTCCACCTCTCACCCATAGCCGACCCAGATAAAATCTCTTTTATTTTTAAATTATTTCTCATCCAAAAAGGCCGACCAACATCCAAATTAAATACTAATTATTTTCCTCCTTGGGCGGCCACACAAGAATAAAATATTATTTCTTTTTAATTTTAATTTCCCACCTTTAACCTTCAAGTGGGTCACCCAACTTCTTGGAAAAATTATATAATGAAGTGACCTTTTAATATTTATTGTTATTTTTTATTTTAGTCACTTTAATTAAATTAATTAAAATAAAGTTATCTTTTGATATATATTTAAAATAGACAACTTTAAAATAATTAATTTAATTTTTATTCCATTATAACTCCATTATTTAGCTTATGGGAATAAAATAAACTAAATATCAATATTTGTCGTTATTTAGAAAAATGGGGACATTACAGTCCTCCCTTCTTGAGATTGCTTGTCCTCAAGCAATCGCAAACCTAGATGTTGTAAAATGTGCTCTCCTTCCCAAGTCGTATCTTCTAATGGCAAGTCTCTCCATCGCACCAAATACTCACGGATCACCCTATTCCTCAATCACTACTCCCTCATCTCCAAGATATTGTGAAGAACCAAAATCAAGGTACCCCCTTCATCAAGAGGTGGAAGATCTGAAGAAGAAAATGTTGTCCAAGTGCCTTCTTGAGGCAAGACACATGAAAAGCATTATGAATCCTCCTATTTGCTGGCAACTCAAGCTCAGATGCTACCTCTTCAACTCTCCTCATAATCCTGTAAGGGCCATAGACTCTTGGCTTTAGTTATTTTGCACCACTTCTCTTCAATGTAGATTGTCTATATGGCTGAAGGCACAAAAATATCGAATCACCAACTTCAAAAGTCCTCTCTACCATGTGTGTATCAACATAAATCTTTTGCTACTTCTATGTCTGCTAAAAATTATCCTTAAGTGCCTTAAGGATATCCTGACTACATGAATCAACTCCTTAGCTCAGGGAGCTTGGCTATCATCAAAGGCCAAGTCAAAGAAAGATGAAGCATCATATCCATACAAGGCCCTAAATGGTGACATACAAATCGACATGTAATAGGTGGTATTATAACAATACTTGTCCAAATGTAACCACCTTATCCAAGCACGCTGCTGCCCCACAACATAATTGTGAAGATATCCCTCAAACCACTTATTAACAATCTCTATTTTCCCATCTATTTGTGGGTGATAGCTAGTGCTCAGTGTCAACTAAGTGCCAGCTAATCGAAATAGCTCTTTCCGGAACACACCGAGGAATCTGTTGTCTTGATCACTAAGAATGGTCTTAGGGACTCCATGCAATCTAAACACCTCTTTGAAGAAAAACTCTGCGACCTGAAGTGTTGAATAGTTTGATGGAATCGCGAAGAAGTGTGCATGCTTGGTGAACTTGTCGACCACCATAAATGTACAATCTCTGCCTTAGACTCTTAGTAGACCAATGATGAAATCCATTGAAATACTTTCCCACCTATGCACTGGGATAGGCAATGGCTGAAACAAACCTGTTGGGAAAGTATGCTCCGACTTGTTTTGCTGACAAGTCATACATTCTCTAACATGTTGCAAGAACTTATCCTTGAGACCCTTCCATGAGAATCTCTCTCTCACCTCCTTGTAGGTTTTGAAGAACCCTGGATGTCCTGCTAGAGGTATGTCATGAATGACCCTCAAAATCTTCTCCTTCAACTTAGATTCAAGTACCAAATAAATCCTATCCTTATAATATATCACATCATCTATCACCTTATACCTGCCATCTTGAATCCTGCTATCCATGATCTCACATGCAAAAGTATTCTTGGAATACTCGACCAAAAGGTGAGCCCTCCAATCAGCTGAAATCTCTGACATGGAGCAAAGTTTGGGTTTTCTGGACAATGCATCAGCTACAATATTCTTTTTACCCTTAACATATTCAATATAAAAATCATATGCCTAAATTTTACTTACCCACTTTTGCTGGCATTCATTCAAATCCTTTTGCTCCAAAAAGTATTTTAAACTGTTGTGGTCTGTGCTCACCACAAACTTGCTACCCACCAAGTACTGTCTAAACTTCACCAACACATGCATGATGGCGAGCATTTCCTTGTCATAGGTGGAATAAAGCCTCTCCACATCCGTCAATTTTTTGCTCTCAAATGAATGGGATGTCTATTCTACATCAAAACTACACCAATGCCCTCTCTTGAACATATTCAATATCAAAACCATATGCCTTAATTTTACTTACCCACTTTTGTTGGCACTCATTCAAATCCTTTTGCTCCAGGAAATATTTCAAACTATTGTGGTCTGTCCTCACCACAAACTCGTTGCCCACAAAGTACTGCCTAAAATTCGCCAATGCTTGCATGACGGCGAGCATCTCCTTATCATAGGTGGAATAAAGCCTCTCCATATCCCTCAATTTTTTGCTCTCAAATGCAATGGGATGTCTATTCTGCATCAAAATTGCACCAATTCCCTCTCTTGATGCATCACACTCTAACACAAAGGGTTGTGTGAAATTTGGTGATGCTAATATAGGACAAGAACTCATCACCTGCTTAAGCCTATCAAAAGTAGCTTGAGCCTCATCCAACCATCTGAATGCACCTTTCTTAGTGAGGTTTGTAAGAGGTGCATTGTGAAAACCCCTTGACAAATCTTTTGTAGTAGCAACATAGCCCAAGGAACCCTCTCAAGTCTGAAATATTCCTTGGCGGTGGCCAATCCATAATAGCTTGTATCTTCTCCAGGTGAACTTTGACTCCATCAATTTCAATCACATGCCCCAAGTAGAGAATCTTAGTCATCCCAAACTTGCATTTGGAAGCCTTACCATACAATGATTGTGCCTCCATAATACTCAATACCTCATCAAGATGTCGAAGATGATCCTCCCATGTCTTACTGTATATCAAGATGTCATAAAAAAACACTAACACAAACTTACGTAACTGCTTACGAAAAATGTGATTCATGCATGATTGAAATGTAGCCGGAGTGTTAGCAAGACCATGTGGCATAACTAGAGTGCCCATAATGGAATCTAAATGTTTTCTTATGAATATCCTCATCATAGACACGAATCTAATGATACCTTGAACGAAGATCAGTCTTAGAGAAGTACACTGCCCCATGTAATTCATCAAGTAACTCATTGATCCTCAGAATAGGGTACCTGTTCTTGATCATCTTCCTATTCAAGGCCCTATAGTCGATGCACATCCTCATGGTGTCATCTTTCTTCACCAAAACAACTGAAGAAGCAAAGGGATTGAAACTTGGCTGAATATGCTCCATCTCAAGTAACTCCTTAACCATCTTCTCAATCTCCTCCTTGAAGTGCCACGGATGACAATAAGTTGTAGTGATGATGGGCTTGGAGCCCTCCACTAGCTCAATGGCATGCTCAAATCTGCAATTTGGTGGTCTACCAAGAGGAATGTCTCCAAACACCATGCTGTTCTTATCAAGCATTGACTGGATATCCACATGATACTCCTAATTATTGGAAGAAGATTTGGAAGATATAGAACATTGGGCTGCCCAAGCAACATCACCATGCCTAAACAATGTCTCCATCCTCCTTGTTGAGACAACCCTAGGTCCTCCATCTGAAAGTGTGCTCAACACAATCTTCTTTCCATTGGACATGAACTCAAGCTCCATCTTTTGGAAATCCTATATGTATCTGCTAAACAACTGTAATCACTGGACTCCCAAAACGATGTCAATCTCACCAAGTCTGACCATATAGAAATCATCAGTCAATGTGTAGTCACCCATTTGAATGCTAAGTTGAGTACCTTCTTAGTGCAACTCATGGGAAAGCCATCTGCAACTGTCACATTGAATCCTACAAAATCCTCAGCTTGTAGTCCCCTCTTCACAACCAAACCCTCGTCAATGAAGTTGTGAGTAGCTCCACTGTCAATCAAACAAGTGACCCACTACCCCTTAAGGACTCCTCTCAATCGAAAGGGATGATATTTAGGTACTCCTGAAATAGATGCAATGGTAACATGTCATGTATCATCTACAATGTTATGCTCAAGCTCTGAGGTGGCTGCTTTGTATGATCCAGATCACTTTCCGAACTGGTGTCCTCAATAACCTCATTCTCCACATCAGAAGTGACCTCTATGAGATGTGCCTTGCCTTTCCCAAGGCATCTATGTCCTGGTTCCCATGGCTCTTTGCAAGAAAAGCAAAGATTCTTCCTCCTTAGCTCATTCTTCACCTCAAAGTCCATCTTAGGAGTGTACTTGGGTTGATTAAAGTTTCTCTGCCTTATGTATTGATCAAAAGATAAATCTTCTCTAACATGTTCTAGAAGGGAGCGGTACTCATTATGAATCAGAACAAACTCATTGGGTGGCTCCTCTTCTTCTGCTGATGCTACTTCCTCTTCTTCTTCTCTAGGTAGGAATGTAGGCTAGAAAGGTCTATCTGACACCGTAGTAACTATTCTACCCACATTGGTAGCTGTTCTACTTGTATTCTTATTCCGTGTACAACTGTTCTCCCCTGGAGTATGCTGATCTACCCTCAACTATCCAATCCCTGCAACTAATTGTTGTTGAAAAGCCTACAACATTTGCTGTTGTTGTTGGGAAAAAGTGTGCAAGAAGTCTTCCATGTTTTGTTGATCATGTCTCCTAGGACTTCAACTTGTACCTCTGTCCATTTCTTGTTGGGTACCTGCAAATGGATTCCCTTCTTCTGTATTACCTTTCTGATCTGCTCTGCTATGGGTATAGTACCTGTGTGGTCATACTTTGTGAGACTGCGTATGAACACTCTAAACCCTCCAAGTTAGCAAGATCAAGGCTCTAATACCACTGTAATATCCCACACAAGATATTTGCTATTTTTTTGATTTAGGATTCTAATTTTTTGACCCAAATTTTCTGATTTTCAAATCTGATTAAAACCCTAGTTTCTGCAATTCTGAAAACACTTATAACAGCCACTAACATGCCTAGAAACATCATAATAATCATGCCATTACATGTGCCAATATCATAATTGGATTATACAAGGAATTACACAAAGATTCAATACCAAATTATGATCAAAATGACAGGAAAGTCATCAGAAATCTGCTGCTACATTTTCAAAAATGTGAAGCCTTCAAATACATCAAAATATCATGGGCAAACATGCCAAACTTGCCCAGTTATGATCTGTTATAAACACAGGGCTTTTACATACCAATGTACATGCAATTTTGACCTTCAAATGATAAAAAGGCACCTCCAAAATGTGGCGCTCCAACTGAAAGATGAAACCATAGTCGATATGCCCATAGTCGATATGCCTCCAAAATCTTGCCAATAAGCCCTCCTTCAAATCTAGTTTGAATACCTGGATAAAGTAATCTGCTCCTCTTTGCCAATGAATAATGAAGCACAATTTGATTCCCATCATGGAATCACCCACAAATGAGCTAGGTTTTCGTCCAACTCACCTTGAACACAAGGGTTTTCGTCCTTGGTCCTATGCTCAACTTTCGTTGCAGCCAAGACAAAAAAACTCAATAAAAAATGAAGTATGCTCAATATGATGATCCAATGCCTCCCAAGCACTTGTATTTATACAAGTTTCCACCTCTCACCCATAGCCGACCTAGATAAAATATTTCTCTTTTATTTTTAAATTATTTCTCATCCAAAAAAGCCAACCAACATCCAAATTAAATATTTGAAATAAATATTAATTATTTTCCTCCTTGGGCGGCCACACAAGAATAAAATATTATTATTTTTTTAATTTTAATTTCGCACCTTTTAACCTCCAAGTTGGTTGCCCAACTTCTTGGCAAAATTATTTAATGAAGTGAGCAAAAATATTTAATAACTTTTTAATATTTATTGTTATTTTTTATTTTAGTCACTTTAATTAAATTAATTAAAATAAAGTTATTCTTTTGATATTTATTTAAAATAAACAACTTTATAATGATCAATTTAATTATTATTCCCTTATAACTCCATTATTTAGCTTATGGCAATAAAATAAGCTAAATATCAATATCTGCCGTTATTCAGAAAAATGGGGACATTACAGTGACATTATAAAAAAGATGACCTAGGATTTTGTTTCCTCCATGAAGTTTACAATTTATTTATTTGGAGGCAGCTCTCTTGGTGTCAGTACAGAAATAACCGAGATAAAAACAATACAGAATATTCCATTGTTCTAAAGCATCACTTGAGATTTTTTATACACAAGAATTATAATGCTGATCTTCCTCGTCAGAAAGTTATCTAGATCCCAGAAGAGTTCAGTTCAAGAGAAAGGGCTAGCTATTGTGATAGGACATAGCCAGCGTTGATATTTGCTAATGAGGATGAAAATGCTCATTAGATAATTGTGAATACTAAATCACACTCTACTGTTGTATTGCCAATTTATTCATTTGTTAAATATTTTTACAACTTTTCAAATCTACAATATTACTATGTTCAATATGCATTTAGTAAAGTAAACATTTTCTTTTCTAGTCGTGGTTATAAAAAATACTGGCACACTACATTTTCATTTGAGTGAAGATGTGCACAAACATCAAGTAAATAGCCCACAGTACCTGTGCTTCCTGATGTAACTCAAGCATCGAAATTTCCAGTGTTCCAAGTGCATCCAAAGATTGCATCTAGAAATCAGAACAGTGATATCAAATGAAATGAAAAGAAATTTTAGGCAACTAAAATCAATAACCAGAACATGATCATCTTGACAATATGCAGAATCTTTAAGTTGCAGGAGAGTTGACAGAGTGATTTTAAATATTTCCCCAAGTTTTGGGGATGGCAAATGTTTTCCTGGATTTTGAAATGGCAAGGTGATGGCTGTTAAAATAATATATAAAATTAATATTTGAATTTTTTGAAGACCAATAAGTAAAAATACCCAAAAATAACATAAACAAACCTGGAAAGATGCTGAAAATTTAAAGTGTATGTACAATAACAATTCATTGATTCTATAATCCATCTAATAGATTGATAATAAGACATAATATGAAGCATAATTTATACTAAGAGATGCCAAAAAAAATGCTACATCATGCATTGTACATATGCACATTCAGCAACAAGCTCAGAAATCTAACTGTCTTACCAAAATATGACAGATTTAGTATTTTCTATCACTGCAAGGGGTTGTTGAGTGAAGAGAGCAGTGTTGCAGTCACTACTGAAAGTGAAAGAATTATTAATATAATCCAATAAATATATATACATCCTTGGGATTGGGGAGTGTCCTACAGACAATTAATAGGCTATGTTCCACCAAGTTTCTGGTATGGGGGGACGGCAGAACGGCGGGGCGTGTTTCGGGGACGGCATTTTTTTAGGGGATTTTTGGAGATGGGGGGACGGCTATATATATATATATATATATATAGGGAAATTTCAGATATTCATATGAGTAATGATAATCATAACAATGAACATTGATAAAGGTGCAAATGTAATCACCAATCATATTGACATATACATTTTAGAGTCGAACAAATTAATACTACAACTACTCAATTGCTTCCATAATTCATGTCAAACAATTAATGTGCATATGATATAAAATTTTAAAAATAAAATGCCCAAAGGCTACAAGTTTGCACTACAAATGTCAAAATGACAAAGTCACAAATGTCCAAACCATAGTAATAGAAAGTATGATGGCTGCCTCTACTTGACATTTGCCAACATTGCATCAAAATCAGACTCAGAGTCTGAGTCACTACCAATTTTTCTCTTGCTCACTTGCCTCTTAGCTGCAATTTTTTTTTGGAATTTAAAAATTAACTCAAATGGCTTTGAAAGCAAGTTTTATGTTTCATTTTAGGCTTGGGAGGGTGTGGGGTCCACTTAGAAACAATAAAAAAATAAGCATTTTTAATTTCAAAGTTTTTTTTTTGTAAAACTTTGGAAAAGGGGACTGGCTAGCCGACGCTAGCCGGGCGGCAGGTCGTCCTGGGACGTCCCCGCCAATCGGGGACGTTTCAAAAAAAGGGGATTTTTTGGGGACAGCTGCTAGCTGTCCCCTAGGCGTCCCTCGTCCCCGAGACGTCCCTGGTACGGGTACAGGGGCAAAAGGGTAGGGGACGCATCCCCGTGTTTCCTTGTTAATAGGGTGTATTGACAGGAGTAGGAAGCCACTCCAGTTGTCCTAGAATCTGACAAATTGAGCACTTCCTATTTTCCATGTTGAATACATGTAGTAAGTCAAAAAATTTGAATATATGCTTTTCTAGGTTAGAGAAAACAGGGGCTCAATGGGGTGTACTAACGTCTTTAGTGGCATCTGGATAATATTTCTACGGGAGAATGGAGCTACACAAGGCCAAAAGATTGTGGGATAATTTCCAAGAAGCAGCTCAAGTGACCAGGGCTTAATTAAATTTCTTGATGTTTCAAATGTTAAATCCTCCTTCCATATTTGAGCAGGGTATCTATTTGCAAGAAAATAAATGGTGTATGCATGTTTCCTTAGTATCTCTACATAAAAAAATATATTGGATCAATGGATAGTGACCATATACTGAACAATTTGATCGAGGGCAGAAAAGATAGTGTGAAGATAAATTGGGGTTGCTTGAATTATAGATTGTAGTAGTTGGAATTCTCCTGCAAATGATAAACCATTTTTGGTTCCACTTCCCCATTTTGAGTTTGAGTTTATTGCATGTACCCTTTTATAAGCTGTGAAAAGTTTAAGATGTAGAGGAAATCTAGATACTTTGTGGTGAGATTGCCTTTATTGAATTCTAGGAGTTTTAAAATAGTCTCTCTTCATTAGTAGTACACTAACAAATTGGACATCGAATTTATGGTTATTGACCAATTTCCTTGAAGCTTCATTCAATACACCATGTAAAGCAAGAACAATGACAACCATATAGGAGAGAGCACAACTGGTCGGCCAAGAGATGGTTGACTATCAACCCCCATAACTATAAGCCACATGTGAATCTTGCATTTATAGATAAACACATTATTATAACCCTTAATACAAGATGAATGAAAACACTATGCATTAATTAATTTTATAACCATAAGGTAACATAAATTGTCCTCAAACTTGAAAACATAGGCTAGTAAGATTTTGAGTCTTGACTTTGTAAAGCTAGTCCCACTTGAAGAATAATATGCAGAAAGACTTATTCTTACCAGAGTTAAAAGAGCCGCTTGTGCATCCTTTTCTTCTTTTGTTGGCCTTTTATGAATAGTTCCATCATCACTTGTTGAACCTGTTAAGAGTTGTGTTGCTGAATCTGCAATCCTGCTAATAGGTGCAACAGTTATAATGTATAATTTATAATGAAATGAAAATCCTCCAAGAACTCATCATGATTTTATTTACATATTTATTTCTGAACAAAAATCTTTATTATGTTTTACAAACTTTAAATTATCTCAAGGTACATTCAAGAATCATCATGTAAAATAAAAGATAATAATTTGTGAGTTTTAACCAAATTAATGAGACTCACCAACACCCTAGAAGTATTTCTGGACTTGTAATCTGTACAGTGCTCACCAAGCCAAAATGCACTATCATGCATGCAAACTTGGCAAGCCAAAATACACCAATATGCAGACTCAGTGAATCTTCCTATTGGAACTTATGAGTTCTGACATGTAGGCTTGCCAAGTCTGCGAAAAAAACAGAAATGAAATGTGAAAATGATTAAGCTAAAACACAAAAAAATTCAAGGCATCAATGTAAGTTCTAACGTCCCCATTTCCAACATGATGTTTTAGCAATCAGATTTGAGAGTTAGCCTATTCTTCATTCCTGTAGGCTAACACATGAGGTAAGGGAATGGGTTTTGGAGCCTTGCAAATTAGGAAAATTATTCTTTTTTGGCTCAAATAATTTTTATTTGGCGTGGAGATGGTGGGAAATGGTTTTTATTGATTTATCATAATTTTTGGTGAAGTCAAAATATTTTTGTATATTTTATTTGGGGCTGGGTGACCCCTTTTGGGAGATATAAGGAGGAAAAATAAATTAAAAAATATAATAAATTTGAATTGCAAGTTCGGCGCCCAAAAAGTGAAATTAAAAATAAAATAAAAAGCAAATGCGAAAGAAGTTGGCACCCAAGTTGGGTCAACCAAGTGGGGGTTATAAGGGTGGATTGGGAGGTCTTGATATCATCATACATTATTCTTCTATTCTGATCAACAATTATTGCAGCCATTCCAAGGATGAAAACCCTTGAGAATAGTGGGTGAGTTGGACGAAAACCTAGCTCATCAATGGAGGACTTCATGACAGAGGTTCACTTGCACTTCAATGGAGTTTGATGTTGGATTTTTTCAGATCAGTTATTGGCGACTTTGGAGGGTGGATTTGATGCTATTTTGACTTGGGGTTTCACCCTAGTGTGGAGTGCCTAAGTTGATATAGGTGTGCCTTGCTTTGGAAGGGCGAATTCGGCAAGATTGGAGGTTTTTGACAAGTTTCAAGGATTGCAAACCCTTACTACAGACCAGCAGGCCAGCACACCTTTGTGGTAGGGTTTTGGAGGCATTTCATCATATATTTGCATTCATCTTAGCATTTTGTGATAGCTGGAGCAATCCGCCCAGCTAGGGTTAGTGTAGATCAGCATTTCATTGCATATTTTGGCTTGTAAGTAGGGTTTCTTCATATCAGCAAACTAATGTACATTGTTGGGCATGTTTGGAGCTCATTTTATGGTGAACTTGCATACATAGTAGGTCTGATTTTGTAGCAGCAGAACTGAACAATTGATAATCAGATTTTGGCATGTTTTGGATGGACATTTTGGTGTTTCATTTTGCTGGCTGTATTCATGTTTAAGATTAGATAAATCTGCTATGTTATTTGAGGCAATTGGGAAAGATATATGTTTCTGTTATTGCATGTTTGAAATCAGAAATTTTACATCAGCAGATAGGGTTTTAGCAGAAATTAGGGCAGAAAATTGTGCTTCAAAAATTAATAAAATCATCAACATCCTAATTGGGATATTTCAATGGTATCAGAGCTTGGATCCTGCCAGCCTGAGGGTCTTTTAAGCAATCACCATTTCAGTTTTACTACCAAAGAAGAACAAGACAGCAAGAAGAACTGGGTGAAGGTAGTGCAAGGAGGAATGATCAGCCATGTGGAGACTTTTTGCATGCTTTTGCTCAGAAGCAACAAGTGTTGCAAACTTTACAACAGCAAATTGTGGATGAGATTGGAGATTTGAGTGACTAGCATACCCCAAGGGCAAACAACAATGCCAACAACAATAACATGGGTAGAGCAGCTACCTGTATAGGGAGAGCCCCTACTACAGTATCGGATAGGCCACTTCGGCCTATTTTTGTGGAAACCTGTAGAAACCCCTGTTCTCGCTAACTTCTGAAACTGTGTTTTTTCTTGTTTTTTTGTGTATTTTGGTTTTTTTGGTGTTTTTGCATGAATAAAAGAAAGTTACGATTTTGCAAGAATTTAATAATAAACTCAAATAAAATACTACAATGCCAATAATGATGGAAAATACGAGATCTATTGATGCCAGTTCATTTATTAATCTACTAGAGCGATTACAAAGAGATCTGATAACATATGAATGAAAAAGCAATGCTTTTATCGATGAAAACCTGATATTGCAGCAGCATGATTATCTTCATGAAATGGTACGGCTGTAATAGAAATCCACTTTCCCCTGCGCCAGATGATAGAATATGATGTCAGAGATATATGCGCCCCAGCTGGTGAAGGTAGACTGACCAAAGAGAAGGCGATTTGTCCAAGGTGAGGTGGTACGGCCTTCTTGAAGGTACGGCCCTACTGTAAGAAGTACGGCTTTAGCAGCAGCAAGTACAATTTGTACGGCCCTTGACTTGAATGTCTGGATCTTGAAAAAATAGGCGCCTCAAGAAGAAGAACCCTTCTGGATAAAGCACAGACTGAAAACCCTGAAGATAAATACTCTGTGAATGTTCTATGATAACTTCTGAATGAAGATATCTCTCTGAAAGCAATAGATCAGCTGATATTTCACAACCTCTGAATTGCAACATTGAAGATGGCTCGTTCTCCAATTCCTGTAGACAACAGAAACCCTAGGCTTCGTTCTCCGGAAGAAGACTTGATCAAAAATTCGATATTCAACATAATGCTCTCTGTTTTCAATGAAAACCCTTATATCCCCTCAAAAAGTCGACTTTTCTCAATTAGGTATCATTTAAATAAATTCGAACTTTTCTTTTTAATTTTTCAATAGTCTCAATCTCACTTTTAATTATAAATTATAATTAAAAATGGCCCCCTTCAATGATGGTCGACCCCTTGAGACAATTCACTTAAGTTATAATATTAAAATATTATAACTTTATAATATAAGCTCTGAATAATTAATATTTAATTAATCAATTAAAATATTAATATCTCCCTCAAAATATGTCCGATTCACGAACCGTCTGAAGCTGGTGAATAAGGGAGTGATTCTGCACATGACCAAACCATACTGCTAAAAATAGCAAGGGTGCTCCGCTGAATGCCAAACACTGCTAAAAATAGCAATTCAAGCAAATGGTGTCCGAATGATCCCGAACGAAAGCCAACTGGTAAAACTCTGACAACCGAAGCCAAGCCAAGCTCCATCAAGACACTCTATCCATCCTATCAGCCTACGAGAGTCGCATAATAGGCTAATCATAAGCTCTGAGAGATGTCAACTGGAAGGGGACATCACAAAACCCCATCCCAGGAAGAAGAAGACACCCATGTTAATGATGAGGTAATAGTTGCATGTGATGAGTATCGAGCACTTCCGAAGGAGGTTAGGGCTCCCATTGTCATGTCCCCAAAATTGTGACACTAAGGTATAAAGTATCAAAAAGCAAGTAAATAAAAAAAATACATATTAAAAATATATTAACCATTTAATATTAATTATCAAAAATAATATTATAATTATAATAATTGAATACAACGTTGTAAATATTAAAATACAAATAACTAATGTAAATATAAGTAAATATAATCTGAATTGCCATTATAATGATAATTATCAGTAACAATATTAAAATTATAAATATAGACATTATATGGTTATGAGCATGTTCTTAAAATAATAATATTATTACAATTATCATGCTGATTATGAGACACAAAAGTTTTGCGAAACTATTATTAATAAATATACAATCAAGACTTTAGACAGTGATGCCTCCTAAATCAGCGACCCTTAGACAAGCAGCGATTGGAAGTGATGCGACTCCTCAAAGGGGTATCGATTAATCTAGAGTCACATCCCAGCAAGAAACATGAGGGAAAGCTATCGGATATTTAAGGAAGGACTCCTACAGGACAAAAGGATATATCGTGGCGGAGAAATAAGGAGATACATTTGCAGATCGAATCCACTGAGATATTATGGAAGAGGATGGTGGCTGGAAAAAGGTAAGAAAGGCTTCTGCAGATCAAACAGTAGGTGATAAGTATTTCATAAATTCCAATAATGAGTTAGACAAATATGTTAAGGATCTAGATAAGGACATGAAACAAATACTTTATGAATTAAAATAATAATAAGTTTGATGCATTATGAAATTAGATATAGATTCAAATAATAGTGTAATATTAATTTATACTTATGGATATTAATTCTAGTGATGTTATTCCTTTCTATTGATGTCATTTTGGAATAATAAAACTATACATGCTACTATTTATTCTTATTGCATTGCAGATATGTTTATCTTGTATTAGACCACTAATTATATTATTGTGATATGTTCTATTATAATTGCGAGCAACCATATCTACTTTGCTATTTAGCTTTATTATCCTCATAAAACAACCATGGAAGAAGTTGGGAAGAGAATAATAGTAGGTTGAGCAGATACTAGATGTCCTCCTAAGTACGCCACTCCTTGATGGAATGTCTAAGCGTGCCACTGCGAGCCAAGGGGGTGATATCCACTCTTGGACTTAGGAAGAGATGTTTGCAGGCCTCCTATGGTAAGCCTTTCCCAATCTCTTCATGGATTGATTGATGGGTTGATTCAAGGAGTTTCAACCATAAGAGGGATGGATAAGATAGCAAGGATAGGGAATGCAGATACAAGTTGTCCACCAAGTAGACTGCCCCATGCGGAATGTCTAAGTGCGCCACTTGAGGGCCAAGAGGGATGGTATATCCGCTCTTGAGCTTGGTGTGATAGCTTCGGGCGGACCTATCATGCTTTTCATCCACTCCCCCTTATAATCCAACTTCCAATGCGAATTATAAATATTATGTGGCTTACGTAACTTAAATATTTGTGTGAATAGATAAACATTTTTTATATATCTGATTATGTGAATTATATTCCAGCATTATCTAACATGATTTGCAGGAACTAAACCTAGATTCATTCGGTTTAAAGCATTTCGTTGATAAGTTGTAACCCTAACTACACTAGCTTATATTTCTAAACTGTTCAAAGCTGATCACACAAACTTCTAGATACAGAAAATCTTGACTTTTTGATCCATCATAATACTACTAATAAAATTATAATAATTCATTGAACATCATGAATTAACTAGCAATTGGTTTTAGTGATTATTAGAACTAAGAATAAGATATGTTATTATCTACTATTATGTTCTACCATTTTGTGTGCAATTTATAAGTCCCGTGAAAACATCAAATCATCACCCACAATGAAGGTCAATGAGCCTATGAGCATGACTAGAATAGAAACAACTTTAAGAGTGTAAAAAAATATCAACTATCAAGATCATTATTTTATGAAGTGAAGACAACAATGTCACCTGATTGCACCATTAAGTAATTCCTTTGCTTTTTCAAGTTCCAACTTAGCTTCAACGACATTCACCCTTTTGTTTCGACTAGCTTTTAGCATGGCTACTCTTGCTAGCTTAAGCATGGTCCCACCTATCTACAATAAGAATATACATATAGGAATTCATTTCTGTTGCAAAATGCTTTCAATTTTACCAGAATTTTCAGTTTGCACTTAGCAAAAGAAATTAAGAAAGAAAGAACTTGTATTAATGTCCATAAATGATGAAGGTCAGTCAATGGGACTTGAAAGTACAACCAGCTACAATAAAAGAACTAAAGAGAACCCTATGCTATGAAAGTAACTGAATACAAATATACAAAAGCAAAAGAAAAGGGAAGAAAGCAAGAGAGACTTTAATAATGATATAATAAAAAAATCAGAAAGCAATCTGATTCGGAAGTTAGTATAATAGGCAGAAAGCAATAAAGATGGGATTTATTAACACTGCGAAGGAAGCTGAGAACTGCTTATCACTGTCAAGTTGATGGCCAGAGTCAAACTGTGAATGGAATTAAACAAACATAAAGTATGGGTACTCAAGATATAATTACGCCAATAACAATATACATACTCAAATCAAGATCAAATTAAGTGGATTTTGGTGAGAGGATGAGCTTTGCTAGGGTTTCTACCTGTGGTTGATCCTCTAGCTCATTGGTTCCCTGTTTTAGTTTCATTATGATTCTCTATTTTTTTCTCTAGTGTCTCCAGTGCTGAGCAAAGCTCATGGGGGATCCTCCCCCTAGGTGTTGTCCTTCAACAAATGCCAGCAAGTCTCAGATCTCCAATTTTAGAGAAAGAGGTTGAAGCCATCATATGAGCAACAAGTAAAAAGAAGATTGTTCCCCCTCAGGGAACTCCAGCCATTGCATGCCAACAAGGGAAGAGAAATTGATCATCAACTTGGATATAGTAATATTCAAGAAGAATGTCTCATCTCTCCATGATTGTATAATGATTTGCAGATTTCTGAGATCTTAGCTTCCCTTGGAGAAATTGCATGCATGGGTTAAAGTTCCAGGAAAATCAATAGTGAATATCAAGTCAGATCCTATGCAAAAGGTTATTTCACAATTGTCTTTGCTAATGAATAGATAGAGACATGATTTTTGGGGACTGTCCCTATATTTTCAAAAATGTAGGACTCTTTATGAAACACTAGCACCTTGGCCTCAAACCCACAGATGAGATCCCACCTACTGCACTCATCTCGATCAGATTGTATACCTTACCAAATGAATTTTGGTCCAATTATCTCTTTGATTCTGTGACCAATTCCATAGGAAAGGTGATTGACACATCAAGACCTTCCCATGGCAAGTGTCTCTCTAGCTACGCAAGAATTCGCATTCAATTGGACTTAACAAAGCTCCTCCTGAAAAGCATCACCCTTAAAGCACAGGAAATGGAATGGGATCAATCTCTACATTATGAAAGCATTCCCTTTACATGCATAGGATGTCATGAGTACAACCATTTAATTAGATAATGTCCCACTCCCTGCCCCCCAATCATCTCCCTGAAAATCAACAAGCAACAAAGGAGCACTGGGGAGAAAAAAAAAAACTTAATGATGGTTACATCAAACCCAAAAGGAAGAACATGATTAGGAGCAAAAGCTTGAAAATGCAGGTTTAATAGTAGTCAAGGAAAGAAAGAGGTAAAAAGGGGTAATAGCAAAAGCTATTGAGGAAATGGAAATTGTTCCTAAAACCCATTTCCACGGGATGTAGAGGACGAAGAAGAACAAAAATCTCTTGGACAAGTACATTTTTAAAGGACACCTAGAAATCCTTGTCCTTTACCATATCTACTTTCTCCTTGCATTGGCTCAATCTAGGCTGCTACTCCTAGTGCAACTTACTATGGCACTTTCCTCTTCAAAACATTCCTTTGCCTCTCTTTAAGTGTGCAACTGTCTACTCCCATCTTCCTCTCTGCATTTGGCTGGACCTTTCATCATCTACGATCTAAACTTCTAGCTTGTTGAGTCTCTAACTAAAGATGCCTGTTCTCCAATCTCTTCTTTGCTACATTATACTTTGAGCATGAGTAGGTGCCTCTTCCACCACTCTAAGTCCACTAGCAGAAAGTTCTCAAGAAGGAAACGGAAAATGGCCTCAACCGTATCAATCTCAAAGCCAACCAAACAACTCCTCTTGACAAGACTACTGCCTTGAATGCTGTAGAAGCTCCTTCTAATGCCAAAGAAGAAAATAAAGGGTAATAGTCATGAGGAATCTCCTAAAAAACAGCTTATGTCTTTTGATGAAAAATGTAGAACCAAGAATGTTCCAATGGCTAGAAATATCTACACTCCCCCACGAGCATTGTTGGGAGATTTTGATTAATTTGTTCCAATATCTCAATGATAGAAATAGTAACCTAATTGAGATTTTCCATTGAGTCTAACAAGATAGGGCTTCAATTAAACATTTACTTAGTGCCATTCACAATCTCATGGAACATACTAATGGTCATCTTCTCAATCTCGATCAAGTGGTTAGGAGGAGAGCTCTCGAACACCGCATTAATACTTTGAATGCCATTAGGACAAATGTGTGGAATATTGAAGATGTGTAAAGTAGTATGTAGAACCTTGTCAATGACCTAAATAGTCTTGACCAGCATGCCCACCATTGGATTTGCCACAAAAGGAAAAGGCTGATTAATAATCTGGTCCAAAATGATATGAGAACCAAAAATGGGTTTGACGAAGATCTAGCTGTCCTTGCCTATTTTTTCTCGTCTTTTCTTGTTTCTTTATTGGTTCTAGTCTCTGGATGCGGGGTCTCGAAGTGGGTGCTTTCCCATCCTTTTGGCATCTTGTAATAATGGTATTTACATTGGTATGCCTACCAGAATGAGAGGAGAGAAGAGGCTTGTTGATCTTAGGAAGCAATGGCAGCCTTACTTTATTGAGGAACATCTAATAATAGACGGCAATTACAAAGGCCATAAAGATGGCAGTTACAAAAGAGCAGAAACAGAAAGACAAGTATAATATTAGTTACACTATTATTTCTCATTATATATAGCACTATTTCCTAATATATCCTAATAACTCCCCTCAATGACTAAATCGAAAACAACACCAAGCTTGTGCAAAATTTGAGGAAATGAACAAGACCAAGTGGTTTAGACATTAAATCAGTGGGCTGCTCGTAAGAAATGTAGAAATGAAGAGCAATATCTCCGCACTCTACTAATTGCCTAATATAGTGATGATGAATCTCTGTGTTTGGTGCAAGCATGATACACATGATTCTTCACCATCATATAAAAGTGGAGTTGAGGAATTTTGAGGAAGTTGAAAATCTGCCAAAGTTCTACATAACCAAACTACTTCACAACCAGCACTCATAGCTACCCTGTATTTAGCTTCAATGGAAGATAGAGCTACAGTTTGTTTAAGCTTACTTTGCCAACAAATTACTCAATCATAAATAGTGAATGTACTCAATAGTAGATCATCAAGTATCAACGGATCCTGCCCAATTATAATCTATCTATCCAATCAAACCAAAATTTGCTGTCCTTTGAAAGAGCATGCAAAAGTCAAGAGTGCCTTCAACATATTGCAAAACTTGCTTTCTGGCTATCTAATGAGAATGCTTTGGTTTTGACCAAAACTAAAAGAGATCACTGACAACATAGTAGAGATTTGATCTAGTGGTTGTAAGATATATCAAGTTGGCCATCAATTGTTTGTAGAGTGATTCATTGACTAGGTATGAATCTTTTTATTCTTATTTGGAGAAAATGAGAGCATTGGAATTGTCACATAACAAACAAAAAAGGCCAATGGCACAAGCAGTTGCAATTGGCTAAATAATAGTAATGATATGACATAGCAACATTGTTTAATATTTTGCCAAGAGGGGCATGGTGTGATGGTTAAGATGTTGTGTTGTTATTCTTACCATCAAGGTTCAAACCCCGTTGGGGGGTAATTGTTGAGAATTTATATTTTAGGGATGAGGTCCCCCATTTGTGACCTCACCGGTTCATAGCTCCGGGTCAAAAGTGTTTACCCCTCTTAATAAAAAAAACACTGTTTAATATTTTAATGTCCTATTCACCCAATAAAGGGTTAAGAAACACACCTGTATCTAGAAGTGACATCAACTGAGCTCCTCATCCCCCAGGATTCTAAAACATAAATTTTGATGAGGTTTCTTGCGAGAACACAAGAATTCCATGAGCAGGTGGGGTTTTTAGGAACCATTTTCATGAGTTGCTTGTAGCTTTCTCTCCAAATCTTGGGTTTGAGACAAACAACACAGCCAAGGCTAGCGACGTTGTCAAAGGCATTGAACCACCTAGAGCTAGATAATTCACCATGATAATCTTTAATGGGAGCTTGTAAGGGCTATGCCAAAGGGCTGCCACAACTTGAAAATAAATAGTTTACAAAGAACACAGAATAATTTGGCTTTTTTAAATAGATTCCATGGAGATATTACTAATGTGAGGCAAACAAAGTAGTGGATCTCTTTTCAAACCATAAGGTGGATTAAAATTGCATTGTTTGTTTCTCTCTGAGTGATTCTGTATGCTCAAATGATCTTTTACTTAATGAGCCTGCCTTGTTTTCCAAGACTTATGACATATATTTATATTAAACATGGGAAATTTATTATAAGATGGGCAATTACTTGTGAAATAACTCTCGCAATTTGTTTTATCTGAAGTGAGATGATTCGTTGAAGGCTCTTGACATTTCGGCATCCCTGTACGTTTTGGCCTCTAGATGCATCACACATAAATCATTTATACATTTTTAATCTATCAATCTATTGTCTTCCCATCAATGCACAATTCTTTGTTTATGTGATAATCATGGCTTCTGTACTGTCAGAAATGAGCAAGCAGGTGGTTTTTGAGGACGCAAGGCACATCATTGACTCTATTGTTAAAGTTGAATTCCTATTATGTGTAAAAAATCCTTGAATTACTTTAACTTAGTCTTGAGTAATGAGGTTTTGCATC
Source organism: Sequoia sempervirens (assembly GCA_007258455.2). Lineage (NCBI taxonomy): Eukaryota > Viridiplantae > Streptophyta > Pinopsida > Cupressales > Cupressaceae > Sequoia > Sequoia sempervirens. The sequence continues at coordinate 92,693,141 of VDFB02072274.1, read as the reverse complement.
TGTTTAAAAGAATGGAGCTGCAGCAAGATATCTTTGCTAAATGACTCAATCAGATTATCTTGTAAAAAGCATTCGCTGCTCGTCAAATTATGTTTGGTTCAGCCCATTTTCACTCACTTGAGGTGGAGCAAATTGAAAGAGAGGGTGGTAGGGTTGAAAGCAAAGTTGTCTATATGGAAATATGTGGTGGTTCAACCAAACAATTATCTCACCCAGCTAAGAATAGTCAAATATGACATTATATTTCATGTTATTAGTGATGTGATGCATCCATAGCTTTGTATTCACATTTTTTCTTGGGCCTTCCCTAAAATGGTTACACAAAAATTCATGAGCGGATGTATGTATTACAATTATTCATATTGGCACAAACAAACCAGAGGTGGCAACTCTCTATGTAAAGCATAAACAAAATAGGCCTTCAAAAGAGGGCATGGTTGTTTAACAGGGGTTCACAATTATGGCGTTAGTCACAAGGTTCGCAAATTTCAGCCATGAAGTTTGAAATTTGGTGAACTTCAAAACATTATTGAGAAGTTGTTGGAATTTGCCTCAAATTCATATGGATAAAAGGGAGTAGTATTTTTAATAAAATATATTTTAGAAAAAACATTTTTTGGGGGTATTTCCTGGCTTTTTTAGGGTTCAGAATCGATATGACATGTTCTGATTACTATTGGTTCGTTTTGAATGAAACTGAACGCACCCATAAAGAACACCAAAAAAGTTGCAAGCCCTTCCTGAACACTCTGCAAATCATGTTGAGAAATTAAAAAACTCATTCCCTAAGTAATGGCAACTGGAAACTCATGTTTGCCTTCTCTTATTTCTCACCTGCAACCAATCATGCTAATTCAGGAATTCATTAGCTTTGAGAATGTTGAATCTAGGTGCAAATCAAGCAACTATTACTGGAGTGGTCTCATACACGTATCAATGAGTTGAGGCCTGCCTCCCTCTCTCAACTCGATCAAAACGCCAAGCGAGGCTCAAACCATTCCACTTATCTTTAGTCCATGCACTCGTCTATTATATGTTTAAGCCTTGGTATCGATAGGATTTTATAAATTATGAATTTAATTTTTATGGCGATTTTTCTTATTAATATATACACAATACATGTTATGAATGTCATAGGCTAAATTAATTTCTAATTTTTGCACTATATATATTTTTGTATGAACAAAACCAAATCTATTTATCAATGTTAAACTATTTTGATCATTTTGTGAATATATTATTTAGATTTTCTTTTTTAAATCAAATTTATATAAGGTGAATTTAATCACGAATTGTTTTCTGATTTTTCTCCTTGCCGAACTTCGTCCGAATTTTATTGTTGCCAAACATGAATTCAAACTCAATCCTTGTGACATAGGTTATGACAATGCAGCACCGTAAGCCCTACCCTTAGGGCAGGAGTTATCATATCTAAAGCACCCAGACGTAATGCCAGCATGTCCAGTGGTAGCAGGTGACTGGTTGGGTTGCACTAGGCTTGGGGTTCTATGGCTTCTATGGCCTGCCTGCTTCTAGCCTAACTTTTTTGTTTTGGTTTTGCTATACTATGCTAGTGCTATCAGTGCTCCCTACTGTCATCAAGAATATACAATGTCCTGAATGTTTAGCTTCTGATTTGGCTAAATAGCTATTTTGTTTTTTAAAGATATTATAATCTTTAGCTAGCCTTTTACACTATCTTGTTGCTGGGTCACCTAGGTCATATGGCCTGTTCCCAAGCAGATATTTGTTCAGTTCGTAAGGCATCAAACTTTAATTATTTAGCTTTATTCTCATGTGCTGATAAATAGTGGTTTTTAGTTTAATAGTTGTTAACAGACTGTAGGTCAAGGCAAATGAAAATTGGAACAGATAATGAAGACACTGAACTTGCATTTTTGGAATAAATATGTAGAGCAATGTTTGACCAAGACATTAAAATACAAAAATGAGACCAACCTGAACATGATTTTCAGGAAGAATATTTTGTTTGACATTAATACACCTAGCCAAAATCACAACATTAATATCAGTACAAGAAAAACAATGACTCAAGACTGCAAATAAATACTGCGTTAGACTGAGATGAGTATTACCATGAATAAGAGCAAGCAAGACACAAAGCAACTCCAAAAAGTTATTGATTCATTAGGAATAACAGAAAAACACTCTTACCAGGATATGTGTGTGCTAAATAAAACAATATGCTTACCTTTGCAAAAGCTCTTGAGCCTCATCCAAGCTTCCAAGTGATTGGATGGTAAGTGCCAATTGCTCTGCAGCTGCGGCAGTATCTAAAGAATCCAAACCCTACATGCAAACAAAGAAAATCCTCAAATATTTACTATATAATCATATTCAATCTACAAAATAAAATGAAAAAAAACACCAATAATTAACACTGAAGCAATTTACTGTGACATCCTTGATTTGAGCAAACTCTTATGCTGGCGTGCTATCCCATACCCCATAATCTGATAACTCTTCCACTTTCAGCCAGTCAAAACAGCAAACATCCTATTCCAACAGCTCAAGGCTGATTGGATCCAATGCTGGTCACCTAGATGAGGCCATTGAGTCTTCTCTGAATCTCCTACAATACCTAAACTAAACATCTAGAACTGCCCTATGTAGTCGGCCAAATGCATTAAGTAAATAATACTGTAATCAGCAAAAGTAAATAATTGTTAGATGTTGTAATTAGGAAGTAGCTCCCAACAGTTGGAGTATAGTTGCCAATGGTTGGCAGTTCTCAGCAACCATCGACTATTCTATATATACTATGTTTGTATACTCCATTGGGGACCGCATGGATGTATCCTATAACTATTGCATATCTGATAAATGAATGAACACATGACATATCTTCTGAGAATTGTTACGAGTAATTATTATATTATGCTATTTTCTGTTATGTATTTGCGTTTACTCTCTGTTAATCATTCATGTAGGATTACAAAGTAAACATTTGGCGCCGTTGCCGATACAAACCCTGACAAAGTATAACTCATAGACAGGAATCATGGCAATGTAATGGGACAACCAGTCGAAGAACTTGAGCAAGAAAATGATGAAAGGGAAGACAAGTTGACACAAGACTTGGTAAACCTATGGGACATCTCATTAAAAGAACACATATGAAGGGAAGCTCTCAGGATAGAGGTTTCTCAAGTTGCCATCAGAAACAATTTGACCATCAACAAAGAAGTTGATCGTCTTCTCGACAAATTGCCAGGGCTTATTGCACATCACTTTATCATTTCGAACAATCTCTCGGCTAGAAGAGACTAGGAACAATGCAGGCAAGAAATACTACAATGATATGAGGAACAAAACAGAAGGGAAGAAGAAGAACGTAATACTGACCGCTAACGTACCTCTAAAAAGTAATGCCCTTCACTTTGAATAAAAACAAGAAATTACCACAAAGTGGTCATGAATCAATCAACCAAAAAATAAGATCCTTAAGAATAAAAGAACAAATAGAACGGTGACGACGACTAAGGGATGAAGTTGAAGAAGGCGAAGGATTTTTGAGGGAAAGCTCAAGTCCATCCAAGAGTAGAAGCTGAAGTCGTAGTCGGGAGAGAAAGAGAACATTCACGAGAGGAGAACGTATGAAGGAATAGTGGACAAAATTGGCCAAACGTTTACCACTTCCAAACAAGGCATACACCAAACTCGCCAACCAAGTTAGAGATTCATTCGTACCATTGACGTCGGACGAAGGGGAAAACCAAGGAGAGATAACCAACCTTGCCAGAGAACTATACAAACCATCACCACTAGACGAAGAAGGTTCATGGTTGGGCAAGAAGGAAGGCGAAGAAGAAATTGCCAACTTGGTTGTCGAAGAACTATTTGGACCATTATTGCTAGACGAAGAAGGTTCACGGTTGGACAAGAAGGAAGACAAAGAAGAAACTACTAACTTGGCCGTTGGAGAACTACACGTATCATTAAAGTTGGCCAAAGGAGAAGACGAAGAACCTACCGATGGTCTACAAAGATCATACACTAGATTGAAGACTTGATACTGACAAAAGAATCAAACATTGGAAGATTGGAGCAAATAACAAGACAAAGGGAGCATCAAAAGGACCTTGAAGGCACCCTAAAAATGACAAACACTAAAGAGGGATGAGTGAAGGATTGCAACGTGTCCAAGAATGCAGGGAAAGCACTGAAACATGCGAATTAGAACTCTCCAAATAGGTTACCGTCACTAAGGGTGCAATAGGGAGGCAAGATAGTGACTCCCCCAATAGGTTCGAATGTAAAGTGGCAAAAAATTCCAAAGTTCACTAGAAATGGGTCGAAGGACCTTGCAAGGAATTGTAAACATGTGAGACAATCTGGGTAGTGAACGATCAAGATGAAAAAACATATTGGTTGAGAGCATTTCCAACAACTCTCAGAAGCATAGCCATAGATTGGTACACTGAATTGGATGCAACACATAAAAACACATGGGATGCATTGGAAAGAGCATTCCAAGAGGAATTCAAAATCTTGAGAGACGACAATGAAATTGTAGCAGAGATCTACAATACCAAACAGGAAAAGCATGAGAATGTACATGCCTACAATCGTAGACTCAAGGAATTACTGGTAAAACTAGAAAACCAGCCGACCAATGGACTAAAGAAGAGATAGTTCATCGAAGGATTGGTTCCTTCGCTAAGGAAGAAAATGAAAGTCGTACCTTTGTCATCATACGTCGATGCCTACAATCAAATGATGGATATAGAAAGTGGAAATAAGACATCTTCTCGGGGGAAGAGGAGAACAAAAGATGACGAGAGCACAAATGACAGTAGCGACAATGAATCAAAGATGGTCCAAGCTTTAGGGAAAGACATGATGAGAATGATGGAGCTCAAAGTTGAGAAAGAAAGTACAAAGGAAAGCAAGGAATTATGGTGCATCGAGAGCAAGGTTGAAGGTCACACCAAAGTAAATTGTCTAAAAAAATTATTGTGACATCTGCCAAGTGATGGGACACCAAGGAATTCCTATACAACTTGAAGACAAGAAGCACACAAGTGTTCTTCACTTAAGGGGAACATTCAACCCCTCCAAACACACCTCCAAAAGCACAAAACAATAACTCTAATGCATCTCCTAGCGGATACCGTAATAGATGGGGAAATAATAATGAGTTCAACAATAGTGGACCAAGAAACAAAATTCAATATAATGTGAAGGGAAGACCAATGATCTAGTGTCAAAATGTAACGAATGGGGTCACTTCGCCAAAGAATGCTAGAGTAACCAAACAAAATGGGGATTCTTTGCAAGTGGTGTGGACCAGGTGATCATGAAGACACTAATTGCCTGAAGCAAAAAGGCATTTAACATGTTGGAAGTAGAAGAGCAAGACAAGGCAGTTTTTGCCATCACCAAAGCGCAAACAAAGAAGGTAGTATATCCAAACCCTCATACGGAAAAGGAATGACTTCAAGAAGCCAAAGCTGAAGTAGAACAAGTGATGGCAAAAGAGCGAAAAACCTCCAATGGAACTGCAATTACCTCATTACAGTCGGAGTAAAAAAAGAACATAGTATGAGAGGTGCTACAGATAGCCATTCCAATCAAGGTGACAAACCTGCTTCAAACCAAGCCACGGCTAAGAGTGGCAATCACAAACATGGTTGGTGATGATTGAAGTTGGCGACAGGAAGACCAAAGATAAGACATGATAATAGAGTTGCCACCCAAAGGCGAACAAGTCATCGATCCGATGCTACTTGTTGACGGGTGTTTTATGACTGCACCAACACAGAATAAAGTTTCCAACAGTCATTCTATCCTCTCTTGATCAAAATCACCTGTATGCTAAGATTGCGAAAGATCATGCATTCAACTCCAAGGTTCCTTTTATGCAGTGGATGTAGACTCAGTTGGTTTGATGTGATATGTTGGTATCTCAAGGGGGACTTACATAATTGTTCAACCGGAGAGAAAAAGGGTTTTCAAGTTTCGGAGGATTTATCAATGAAGCTCAGATTTCCTAAACTAACCAGAAAGTGCGGAATTTGAATGGCTACAGGGATTAAAAATACTATGATCTATCCTAGGTGCGGGATGTGGAGATCAACTCTTACAAACTTCAACCAAGTTTTGCTTTGCCTCACCTTGGACAGCTTCCACAAAACTGGTGCAATCTTCAAAGGGGGTAACTAGAAATATTCAGATTACAATTCAACATGAAGACACCATCACAGCGATGCATACCAACACGTAAATCATAATCGAAGTTAGGTCCAAACTATTCCAGTTGACCTCACAAGGCGAACCCACCATCAATGAGCCCACTAGTGGTATGGATTAGCGAAGCTTGCTCAATTCAACCACAACATTCCACAATTATCTACTTGCATGAAATGAAATTTATTCTACTCTAAGTTCTACTTTAAGATTCTATGCGAATTGGAAGGACGAAGAAATCTTGCTAGCTACCCACAATAAAAGATGAAATCACAAGCAATGACAACTCTTTTTATTATAGGAGTGTTCACAACAATCTCTTACAAAGCTTTCAATTGAAAACTTTCCTTCCTCTTCCTATCAATCTATGCTATGCTATCAATCTCTCTCTATTCCTTACTGTCTATTCCATAGATTACATAATCACCCATTAATCGCCGATTACCCGATTAATTGCCAAATTTTCATGGAAACGATTAATTCCTACCTTTACTCGCAAGCTACTGTGGCTAAGTTAATCACCGATTTTTTTAGCAGAATATTCATGGAAAAGAATGCCTATTCATTGCTGGAAACCCTTGCCTCTGGAAAAAACGCAGGAAAAACCTTGAAAAAAACGTAGGAAAAACGACTCTGAAAAAAAAGCAAGAAAAACCTTGAAAAAAACGCAGGAAAAACCCGACGCGTTTCCGAAGAGTCTCTAGTTTATTAAAGTTTTAAACCCTTGAACTTGCAGATGACCTCGAATTTGCAGACACCCACGAATTTCCAGTGCTTTTCTACGCGATTGCAGGAACAACTCGCTCCGCTTAGGGCAATGAGAGGATTCGTGGTTGTTTTTTCATTTAAGTTTAATTTTTTTATAAAGTGTCTAAAATCTATATAGTCTATACTATATAAAATTTGTATAGTTTAAAATTTTAAATATATTATAAATATATTTATTATTATATATGTTATTTTAAATATATTATAAAAATATATTTATTATTATATATTCTATTTTAAAATTTATATATTATAAAATCTTAAAATATTATAAAATTTTAAATATTATAAATATTTTATTTAATATATACTATAGAATCATAGATTATATTTATTATTATATTATATTTTATACATTATATAATTTTAAAATATTATAAATATTTTATATATTATTAAAATTTTAAATGTTATAAAATATTTTAATATATATAAAATATAATTAGTTTAATATATATATTAAGTTATATATTATATTTTAATATTTTTTAAGTTGCCGAGTATTTGTCGAGTCTTTGCCAAGTATTTGCCGAGTCAAAAAATTTGGGCTTGCCGAGTACTCTCCGATTCTGAGTATGTAAACTATGGTCTATTCTATATATACAAATGAGGGGGGATGTCCCTTTTATAGTTGGCCAATTCCAACGGATGGCTTGGATTGAATTACAATGAACGGCTCAGATTGAGCCACATAAGCCCTAGTCAAGATTCTGCCCTAAAAACTGCTAGAAAGTGGAGTGGGGTAATAAATGAGCACAGAATGCCCACTCTCTCCCTTTGACCACTATGAGCATTTAATGCCCATTATCCTCTCGAAGGTCTTCATCCAGAAACGTGTTCCCATTTTTCTTCTCTTTGACTGCAAATTCGATGAAACTGGCCAATACTGCTTCAACCTCCTGAACTAAGATGGTAGGCATATTCTCAATCTAAAACTCCAAGACTGTGACTTCTTTCTCCTGTTTGATGATGATTTTCCTCCTAGCTGCCATTGTATCATGGGTTGTGCGAAGTATGCTAGAGAACATTTTTTGGGTCACTGCCGGAGAAGGACTTCACACTTAAGAAGAATTCCTCTACTTTGTTCTTCAATCCACCCTGCTGTCACTCTTTAACATTGAAGTTTTTACCCATTCCTCCTTCTTAGCCTTGAGGACATTTTAGTGCTTGAGGATGATCTTTAACGCTTGGGTCTTCATCTTTTCCTCCATCCGGATCTTGAAGGATTCTCTTGTCTTGGACCCGACCATTTCTTCCTTGCCACCTGTCTCCCTGAGTTTGGCGCATATTAGATCTTTGTGGAGAAATTCCAACACTTAGCCGTTTCTTCCAACATCTCCCTTCATGGTTTGGGTGCAAATGAGACATCATGGAGGAGTTTCAAACATGTAACTTTTTCCCTTTCCAAGGTTGTAATGTTGTCCTAGAGTATTTGCTCCATCACACCAAGTCATCATGCTTTGGTCCCGACGTTCACCCTGCAAAACAAACGAAAAGAAGAGCATCAAAACACTTTAGTATATATTCACTTCACTTACCTAATCTCCATGTTCTGATTTCCAAGGTTTGATTGATCTCTGGATCTGATAAAATTCATCATTTTTCCCTAGCAAACTTTGCCTCCATAACTTTTCATCATGGGCGCATTTAACATCTCTGATTGGAGTATCTCCACCAATGCCTTAGAAATATTTAAACATCTTGTTCACCTTGGGCACATATAACCCATCTCCTTCTAGGGCGCATTTGAAGTCATCTCTTTTCATCTTTTGTGCTGTTGGCGTAACAACTAACACCTTTGGAGTGCAAGTTGGTATAGACAGCTATGCACACTGCGTAATGAGTGCTCTTCAAATTAGGAGGGGAAGCTCCCTCGTTGTGCGGGCAAAATGCTTGAAAAAGTAACTAAACTAATTCTTGTCTTTTTGTCTCAGCTGAAAAGGGCACAAGGTTTGCGAGAAACTTCGAGCATTGCAGCTAAGGATTTTCTGGTTTCACAAGTCTTAACTACAACTCAAAACTAACTAGCTTAAACTATCCAATCTCCTCAAGAAATCAGAGCATGAGGAAACGGAGCGGGAATGATCTTACATGATAAACCGGGTACAAATTCACAACGTGAAGGCAAGGTGGGCACAACTATCTGCTTGTCTGAATAGGTTTATTATCACACACATCATATGATAAGCTTTAAGTACAGGTTCTCAAGGTGAAGGCAAGGTGGGCACAACTATTTGCTCAATCTGAATAAGCTTATTAGAAACACAACACAAAGGATAGCCAACTAGGACAGTAAATTGCATAGACGAAACACACATACAATTTACAATCGAACTAGCCACTATATCTAACTAAGATAAGCATTCACCATAGTAACTGCATGAAACTCGAGTGGCATAACAATTCATCATTATAATAAACACTTGTGAACAAATACAGAATAACCAATATTACAGGCAAGGTGGGCACAACATATATTACTCTCTCGTACAAAAGTTATTTACAAATGAGCAAAAGCTCTTATTTATAGACATCAAAGGTGTAGGGAACCCTAAAATCACCTTGAGTCCACTACAGTCTTGCAATGCATGCAAGATTTATTGCTAAACCCTAATAAAGCAAACTATACAGTTAACTGGAAAGCTACCATCAGTTAACCGGTACATCTAATCTAAATGGACATGTGCAAGCATGCACGTCCATATTGAAAGCAAAGTTAATTGGAATACTACCATCAGTTAACGAAAACCCTAAAAGAAACTCCAAGTCCTGCAAAATATCTCCAAAGATAAGATAGACATGCGTGCATGGTCCCAACAAAGAGAACTGAAGATGAAAGTCGAGTTCTAATCACATGCTCCTGATTCTATCCTTGCAGACAACTACAGGTTCTAATTGACTGATCACTGGCTGTCAGCAACTAAAGCAATCCTCAAAATCTCCACACAATTAAACTGGCATTTCACTGATTGGTAACTTTGGGGGCTCCATAACTGAAGTGATGGCCACTGTTTCTTTTACATCTTTATGCTTCTGACGCTTCTTATGTTTTTCACACTTTTCTTTATGGAAGAGTGTTGCATGACGAAACTGCGAAGTTTGACCGTGACCACTTTGGTTGTGAGAAATGAAACCGAACTTGCTACACATGCAAAACTCCAATGGTATCAACCCTCTAAACCGGCCTTGGAAGACAATCAGCTATACGAGGCATGCAACCATATGGACTTGAGTGACTACGCCTGTCAACCCTCTGAATGCACTTGATACAAATCAGTGCTAGCTTTTCTAATGAAGTCATGAATTAAGACCAATTTGGTCTTGAATTCAGTCTACGTGAACTGCATTTTGAAAACTCGCCCGTTGATTGTGAACACGGCTATATTTTGACAATTTTCTCCAGAAGCTGAAATGTCACCTGTTGAGGCTAAAAATAGCCTATCGGAGGGCAATTTTCACCAAAAATTCCAAGACATCGGTTTTGTCCAGAAAATGATTCCATGACAACCCACAACATCAGAATTGCGAAAAAAACACCGTTTAGCTTGACATGCAAAGACTTTTTCCAAAAAAAGCAACTGGGGGCAACAGGGATATGGGGGCAATTTTTCCGAGAAAATCTGAAATATGGGTTTTGTCTAGAAGATGACTCTAAGACAACCCAGATCCTCCATTTTGAAAAATATCGACTTCTACTCCACCATGCAAAGGAATTTCAGTTGAGAAAATCAAAGCTTCGAGAATCGATGCTTTGAAGTAAATTTTCCTAAAAAATTCTAACACATGGGTTTTGTAGAGGAAGTCGTGTTGAACCAACCCAGATGATTTGTTTTGTCAAAAGTCGCCCAATTCTCAAACATGCAAAAGAAATTAAGACGAGAAATGGAAGAATTTAAGACAGAAGATAGAAGTTTTTAATGCTTTTCTTCTGCTAAAATTGCCATATTGTCTTGATATCTGCTGATGAATATGGACTTGTACCTGCAAGGAAATCTGAGAACAACCTCTGTAGTGCCTTTGAATGTTGAACGCTGAAGAATTCGCCCACACAAGTGAGAAAATTTGCTTTAGTCTTCAACTGTGTGAGAGAAGAATGGACACCATCTTGAATAAATGGAAGAATTCTTTGCTTAATGGCACCAACTGCAAGAATAAACCTTGATTTCAAAAGAAATCCTCTGATTGGACCCCCCTCCAGTTCGACTGACACTGGCTCAGAGTCCTAGAGATAAAATAATATTAAAATATTCAGTTACCATTACATGCAAATTTGCAATTCAGCATTAAAGAGGCGCCAATATCTAATTATTGAAGAAAATTGCCACTTTAATGCTTTGCATGCAAAAACTGAATTAAATATTATTTTAATCAGTTAACAAAAATCTCGGCATCTGGATGCACTCAACTAAGTCCACTGATTCTGAAAAGTTTTCATTTGACCCTTTAGGCGTCCATTTACACAAGTTATGAGATTTTTTGCTAACTTCCTACTTTATAGCTCACTAAAAGTTATAGTTGCCCCTGTTGAGCTTTGATTTCTGGGTGATTGAGTGATGATGTGACCGAGCTGAGATATCCATTGCGAAGCCTGCAAAGCAAGGATGAAATGTCTGCTGGGAGCTGCAATTGCTAAAATCAACGTTTGACACCTCAAAAAATTAGGCGCCTTTGATTAAATTAACGCAAGGTCTCCAGACTTAGCCATTTCTTCGTTTTGCCATCTGACACCTCGAACTGCCACTACCGGTGAACGATGAACCTGTTGTGACCTTTTCACACATCACCCCATTTAAAATGGGGACCCCCTAATTTTTGCTCCGTTCCTCGTCTTTTGGCTTTGGTTTTGTCTCTCTCTCTCTCTCTCTCTTTCTGTTGTCTGCCTTTCCGGTATGTGCCCGCCTTTGAGCTTAAACGTGAGATTTTGGCTAAGTCTATAGAATTAGGGTTTTGAATTTCCTGGTCAATTTGAAGTCAAATGGAGTGAATAAGTTGGAATCTGAGCTTCACGTTGTAGTCAGTATGCTTCCAGCAGGTTCCCAGCTAAATTTCATCGAATTCCGACAACTTACTATTTTTAGTAAGTACCAAATTTGGGGCGTTCTCTCAGCACTGTTGAAGGCTATTTTTAGGGTTTGCATGTTGAAGTTTTCAGCGCATGTCAGCATATTCCTTGTGGGTTTTTCGAGGGCTTCGCAACGGTATAACATGCAAACCAGGATCGGGACTTTTTCAGGAGCCGTCTTCGGAGGCTATTTTTAGGGTTTGCATGCAGGGCTTTTCAGCGCATGTCGGGTGATTCCTTATAGGTTTTTCAAGAGCTACGCAATGATGTGACATGCAAGGCGAGATGATCACTTTTTCAGCAACTTACTATTTTTAGCAGATCCACTCTGGCAGCCCCCTCCTAGCACTTCAGAATCACAAATTGATTGGCATGCAATAGAAACGAGGTCAAATGAAGGTCATTTGATAGACATGCAAGTCAAATTAAGGTTTTTCCAGCTTCGGGACCCAAAATGAGGGATCAAATGCCAGAATTTTCGAAAGCCGGTGTATCCCAGCGATCAATATCTTTCAAGCTATCCACCGGAAAATTTGAAGGCAATCGGAGCACTTACTATTTATAGTAAGGCGTTCCAGAAACAGGCTAAAAATAGTAAATCAGTAGCAGGCGCCAGTGTGAACGAGCAAGTCTACCGATGAGGGTCACGATATTCAAATTTCAAGCCAAACGGAGTTGTGGAGGTCATGAAATCAAGCAGCTGCTATAAATAGTAAACCACCTTCAGAAACATACTATAAATAGCAAGTCAACTCGAGATGGCAATGTGAACAGGCTAACTAGGTCAAGAGGATCTTGTGGTTAAAATTTCAAATCAATCCGATCTTCAGAAGAGAGAAAACTTGGAACTTACTATTTATAGTAAGTATTGAGCTGGCAGAAGGGATGAAGAAAAAGAAAAACGCCTAAGTTTGGATCTCATCCTGCTTCACCCTTGAAATGCGCCCTGTCTTGCTCAGCTGTTGATGAAAATTTCTAAGTCTGGATTTAAGTCCACCTCACTACCCCAAATGCGCCCAAGGAGAAATAAGTTGATGAAAAACTTTCTAAGGCATTGAGTTCGTCTTGTAGACTCCTGAAAATGCGCCCACTTCAAGTCAAGTTGATGGAATAAATTCTAAGTGTTAAAAATGTCCTTCACCACTTCCAAAATGCGCCCAAGTGCAATATAAGGGTGAAGTTGATCAAAAAGTTACCAAGGCATAGTAAAATCCCTCACCACAGGCTAAATGTGCCCACCTCCAACATGAGCTCCATGAAAAAAATTCTAAGGCAAAGACTTAAATCCACCTCCCCCCTTCAATTAAGCCCTCGTGCTAAGAAGGTGTTAAAAAAAGTCTTAAGGCAAAGAGTTAAGTCCGCCTGCCACCCCTAAATGCGCCCATGCAAAGAAGAGGTTGATAAAAAATTCCAAGTCAAGGACTTAAGTCCTCCTCAGCTTGCCAAATGCGCCCAAGAAGTGAGGAGACTAGAAAATATTCTAAGTGTGTGAAATTTGAAGCTCAGGCCTTCAAATGCTCCTTTGACTTGGAAGAAGCTGGGAAACTCCTCAGCTTGCCAAATGCGCCCAAGAAGTGAGGAGACTAGAAAATATTCTAAGTGTGAAATTTGAAGCTCTGGCCTCCAAATGCGCCTTTGACTTGGAAGAAGCTGGGAAAAAGTCTAAGTATAGAAAAGTTGAAGCTTCACCCCTCATTTGCACCTTGACTTGAAGAGGAGGCCTTTGAAAAATCTAAATATGGTAAATTTGAAGCATGGCCCCCTATATGCGCCTTGAGAAGAAGAGGGTGATTAAAATATTCAAAGGCATGCAAATTTGAAGCACACCCCCTTGAATGCGCCTTTGACTGGAGAAAAGTTTGAGAATATTTTAGGCATGCAAATATGAAGTGGGCCCCATCCTATATGCCTTGGCTTGTGAAAGAAGTGTTTTAAATTTGAAGCTTGACCTCATGCATGCGCCTTAGCTATTTGAGGTAAATTAAAAGGTTTCTAAGTCGTCCAAGATTTGAAGTGGGTCCCTTTCACATACGCCTTGACTTATGGAGAGCTAGAGAATATTCTAAGCATAGAAAATTTGAAGTCCAACTCCCCATATGCGCCTTGATTGGAAGAAGAGCCTTGAGAATATTTTAAGTATGGAAAATGTGGAGTGGGCCCCCTCTTATGCGTCTTGAATTGTGAAAGAAGCTTGGAAAAAGTCTAAGTGTAGAAAACTTGAAGCTCTACCCCTCATATGCGCCTCGCTTGAGGAGTTGATTGAAAATTTGTATTAAGTATTCAAAACTTGAAGTAGAGACCCTTGATTGAGCCTAGACTGAGGGATCAAGTGAAAAATATTCTAAGAGTGGAAGATTGAAAGCTCACTATGCTAAATGCGCCCAACCTTGAGGAGAAGTTGATGAAAATTTCTAAGGCAGGCAAATTGAAAGCTGGACCTCCTGTATGTGCCTAAGTCTGATGGAGGATGATGAAATTTTCAGAGGCAAGAATGAATTGGCAGTGAATATGTCAGAAGGTGCCAGTTTCACGAAGATGATAAAAAATTTTAAGGCAGAGCAAAGAAAATTCACCCGGATGTGAAGAATAAGAATAGACTTTGATTGACCAATATTTTTCTAAGGTTGAAATTCAAAAATTAAAAGTACCCCCTTCTAAGGTTGAAATTCAAAAATTAAAACTACCCCCTTCATTTGTAGACCCATGGATTTGATGTTTTCTAAAGGGAATTTTCTTTTGGGTATCAGACGTCTTCGACAAGGAATGGATTTTAAAGTCTTCCACACTTCGCCAAGGCCTTCAGGATGAAGATTTTGATAGGCACTAGTATAATGAGATTTCCTAAGTAAAAAAATTGAAAAATTTTCTAAGGCAATAAAGGAAAAAGAAGTTGAAATAAAATGCCTTGGCTGATGAATTTGAAGTTGACTGCCTAGGTGAATTTGCTCAAATTCTTCGTGAAGATAGTCTTTTTGAGCCAGAGATGAATAAAATCAAAGTTGTCAACGCCTCAGTTGGTGAAATAAATTTCTTGAAGAAGATGCAGTTGAAGTTTACACTTTCAAAAGATGATTTTAAAGTGCATCTCTTAAATACTCCCTTGAGGATGATGAAATTTGTCTAAGGCATGAAGAATTTGAAGATGAAGTGAAACTCAGACATCAAGCTTTCAAATGCACCCTCAGGGTGGGGAAATTTCTAAGGCACAAAATCCAAGCACAAGGTTGTAAATGTGCCCTTGAAGAGGACCCTGTGAAATGAACACACAAGTCTCTAAATATGCCCAGAAAGCAAAATTTGCCAGAGGAGAATGACGAAGGGATCACTTGGACCTTGGGAGTCAAAGCATGAAAATCAGGTAAGTAAGGTGAGTTTATATTATGAAGTGTTCTAATGCTCTTCTCCTTGCTTGTTTTGCAGGGTGAACACCGAGGCTAGGGCATGATGACTTAGGAAGATGGAGCAAGTACTCTAGGACTACATTTCAACCTCGAAAGAAGAAAAGTTGCAGGAAATGGCTAAGTGTTGAGACCTAGTATGTGCCCAACTCAAGTGGCAAAAGAAGAAATGTTTGAGTTCAAGACCGGAAAATCCTTCAAGATTGGGATGAAAGAAAAGATGAAGGCTTGGGCGTTGGAGACTGACATCACGACAGATTGAAGAACAAAGTAGAAAATTCCTCCTTAAGTGTAAAGTCCTTCGATGACCCAAGAGATGTTCTCCAAAGTGCTTCGTACAACTCAACATGCAGTGGCAAGAAGGAGAAAAATCACCGTCAAACATGTTAAAAAGTTACAGCCTTGAAGTTTCAGATTGAGAACGTGCCTGCCATACTAGTCCAAGAAATTGAAGCAGTGGCGACCAGACTCATCCAGTTTGCAGTCAGAAAAGGAACAGTGGGAACGCGTCTCCAGACAGGAATCTTCTAGAGGGATGTGGCCATTAATTGCTCATTTATTACCCCACTCTTCTTTGTGGCGGTTTTTAGGGTTAGGGTTTATGTGGCTCGATCTGAGCCCTTCATTGTAATTGAATCTGAGTCGTCCACTGGATTTGGCCAACTATAAAAGGGGCATCCCCCCTGATTTGTACCTCATTAGATTAGAAGTTAGAATAGCAGAGAAGGAATAGAGAGAAATTGTAAGAAGTTGTTGTGAACACTTTCATAATAAAAGAGTTTTCATTGATGGTGATCTCTTCTTTGTTATGAGTAGCTAGCGAGGCTTCTTCGTCCTTCCAATTCACGTAGAATCTTGAAGTAGCTTAAAGTAAAGTAGATTTCATTTCATGCAAGTACTTAGTAATTGTGGAATGTGGTGCTTGATTTGAACAAAATTTCGCTTATCCATACCACTAGCAGGCTCGCTGATGGTGGGTTCGCCTTGCATGGTCAACTGGAACATTGCGAAACTTAACTTCGATGATGGTTTATATGTTGGCATGTATCGTTGTGATGGTGTCTTCATGCTAGATCGTGATTCGAATACCTTTGATTACCCCTCTAAAGATTGCACCGGTTTTGTGGAAGCTGTCTGAAGCGAGGCAAAGCAAAGCTCGGTTGAAGTCTACAAGAATTGATCGCCATGTCCCACGTCTTACAGTAGATTAGAAACTTCTTATCCCTACACTCATTTAAATTCAATTCATTTCTGGTTAGTGTTAGGAAACTTGTGCTTACCTGCCAAATCATTCGAACCACGTGAAGCCCTTAATCTGCTGTTTGCTGTCAGCTGCCGAACAATTGCGTAAGTCCCCTTGAAATACCAGCAAAATCACATTGAGCCAACTGAGACTATCCAACACCTAGAAGGAACCTTGGAGTTGAACGCACAAACTTTCTCGCAATCTTAGCGTGTTGGATACTTTGATCAAGAGAGAATAGGGTAGCCATTGGCAACTTTATTCTGTGTTGGTGCGGTCACGAAAAACACATCAACAGAACCCTGCTAATTGGATGATAGGTTCATTGTGTGATTGGAAGAATTCTGCATCCAACAACTGTATGTAAGGCATCTAAAAGCTGCATTAGGAACCCCAAAAGCAAGGGCGGCCCTAGCCTGTGAAGGCTCAAACACCATTTTATCAAAAATGTAACTTTCATCTGGACGCCATATTTTGACCTCTAACACTGGGAGCTGGAGTGCTCCGATCCGCACACCATCAATCTCTCTGCGTAGCTAGAACAACTTACAAGAAATGTCTCTAGAGGTGACGAAGCGAGAAAACTGCTTCTAAGACCTCAAAGAGAAGGGCGCCTTTTCCAAGGGGAAATGTATTCTCTATACTTTCATTTTTCCGGTTGTCTAATTTCTTCAACACTCTACACTAACCTCTCATGTACGAGCATTTGCCAAATCCCGGAGGTTGATGGCTGGACTCGTTGGATAGCTGGAGTAATTCCGCACAACTCTCGTGAAGACTGTGAAAGCTAAAAACCCCATTTGACAGGCCTAAAGGTTGGGCGCCCCTGGCCTATAGAGGTACAGGTGTATTTCAACATTTCTCCACCCTCTAAATTATGTGTCCAGTAGAATCTCTGTCACAATCACTCAAAATGCCGAATCATCTCGCGAACTGGTGCATTACAAAGCTAGACTTGATTAGAAAAGATCTTAGGAAGACAACATCTGCAGATTAAATCATCTGAGTCAAAATCAAGGACACCCCTGGGCTACAGGGATGCAAAAACTGAAACTTGACAACCTCTGTGACATACAACATCCTCGTATGTTCAGCTTCTGACGTCGATTGTCAGAGTTCTGCACTTTGGATAACCTCACTTGATAGCTCGTCGGAAAGCTAGACTAATTTTGAAGAGATTGAGCATATTTGCAAGCACATGCAACAAGATCTAAGCCTTCAAAAAGAAGGGCGCCCCTGGGCTACAGGGGCGCAGACCTGCTTTCTGCTTGAAATCTTCATCTGCTACATCCTCCGCAAACACTGTCTCGGCCACTGATTTCACCTTGTAGGAGTATAATTCCATCGTGAAGCGCTTCTCCATCATCACATGCCCTACTTTGAGTTCGAAATTCAGGTTCTGACCTCTAGGTACTGACCAATTGCTGCTGACGACTAACATGACACTGACTAAAGTCCATACTTGACTTGCCCAAAAACTGTATTTTGACATCATTCTAGCAGAGTTTAGACTCTTTTAAGCAAAATGCCTTAATGAAGCAAAAAATTTGGTTTGGGTACAACATGTGCCTTAGAATATTTTTGATCCATCTTATTCTAAGCGCATTTGACTCCGTCTCTAGGGCACAATATCATCTTGATGTTTTCATCTTCTTGCCTTAGCAATTTCATTCACCAATCTTGTCCATCTTCTCTTAGGAGCTTGATGTTTGAGTTTCACTTCATCTTGAGGGCGCATATGAAGGGGGTCTCGTTTATTTTTTGACTTAGTCATTTTCCAAACATCACACCTTCCCCCTAGGGCGCCTTTAGACCCTTATGATTTCATCTTCACGCCTTAGAAAAACTTCTCACCTTGAGGGAACATTTAGAAGGCTCTTGCTTCATTACCTGCCTTAGAAAACTTTCATATCTTCATCCATTCCCCCTTGGGCACATTTAGAGGGGTGTATTATTATTTTTCTAACCTTAGAAATTCTTCAGGCACCTTGCTTCTCTTGGGCACATATGATAGGTTCTCCTTTTATTTTCCTGCCTTAGAACATTTTTCACCTCCACTCATCATGGGCGCATTTGATGGGTTGAGCTCATATTTGATGCCTCAGACAAATTTCTTGCTCTAACTTCATCTTTGGGTGCATATGACCCCTTGTGCTTTTGTTTCTTCCCTTAGAAAATTTCTCACCTTGATGTGTCTTCCTTGGGCGCATTTTGAGATGTGTCATTTCAAGTTTATGCCTTAGAGATTTTTCCATCTAACTTCTTCTAGGGCGCATTTCGCCATCTCCTTGTAGGGTGCATTTCCTTGGTGCTTCCTTCATGTTCAATGCCTTAGGAAAATTTTCATTTCAACTTACCCTTCCTTGGGCGCATTTGAGGGGAGGTATTCTCATTTTCATTGCCTTGGACAAATTTTATGTCACCAACTCATCTTGGGTGTATTTTACCCCTTGAGCTTTTGTTTCATGCCTTAGAAAAATTTCAATCTCCTCAAGGGTGCATTTGAGGGGTTGTGCTCTCATCCAACTTCTTGCTTGGGCGCATTTTGATGGGTCTTCTTTCATTTTTGTGCCCTAGGAAAATTCTCTATCCCCACTTGAGTTGGGCGCATTTAGATGGGTGTGCTTATGTTTTTGACTTAGAAATTTCTCAAGCACCCTCCTAAATCACTCTAAGGCATATATGAACACTTAGCCAATTTTGCTTTGTTCGCCCTCGCTTTCTATTTTTAGCAACTTTTGAAGTCTTTGTGATTTCCATGAATTTTCAACTTCTCAAGACTTGATTTTCGTTCACCCTGACCCTCATGACGTGATTGACCTATTCACACCAGCCTTTTGTGTGCGCTTGCTATTTTAGGCCATGTTTTGGAAGTGACTTACTAAAAATAGTAAGTGTGTAGAATGCGCTCAAATTTTACCAGTAGATTCCTCGAAGAATGCTGATCGCAATGGAATGCATCGGTTTTTAGTTTTTCTCGTGTTTTTCCCTTCATTTTAGGCGTGAACGTAGGAAACCCTAATTTTACTGCATGCGCTTCTGTAGACCTCTGTTTGATGCCATTTTCGTTGCATGTTGCTCTGTTCTGAAAGCTAAAGTGCTGAAGCTGCTTGGATGACACCATACCTGCCAAAAGTGGACCTGCTAAAAATAGAAAGTTGTCAGAATTCGCTCAAATTTTGCATGCAAGTCCTCTAGAAGGGTTTAAACTTAGTGATATGATCAAAATTTCCAAAACCCTAGAAAAAGGTCCCAAATTGGGGCACTTGCTAAAAATAGTAAGTTCTCAGAATTGGCTCAAATTTTACAGGTAAGCACTCTGAAGGATCCCAAATCCAATGTAACAGTCAGTTTCTCAAAAACCCTAGCAAAAAAGCCTCAAATAGGGGACTTACTAAAAATAGAAAGTTGTTTGATTTCGCTCAAATTTTGCAGGCAAGTAGCTCAAAGGGCTCTAAACATGGTGTAGTAGTCAGAATTTCAAAAGTCCTAAGAAAAAGGTCCCAAATTGAGTACTTACTAAAAATAGAAGTTGTCAGAATTCAATGAAATTTTAATGGGAACTTGCCTAAAGCTTCCTGATTGCAATGCCAAGCTCAAATTTCAATTTGCCAACTTAACTTGACCTCAAACTAGCGTAAAGAATGAAACCCTAATTTGTCAAGATGCACTTCAAACTTAGCCAACACTCCAAAGTAGGCCAAAAGATAGGTACATCCCCGGAAAGACATTAGGAACCGAGAGGGACCGCCGCAAAACAACCCATAACTAAAGCCAAAAGACTCGAATGGACCAAAAATTAGGGGTCCCCATTTTGAATGGGGTGATGTGTGGAAAGGTCACAACACTACTGATGGTGAACATAGGGAAGAAGCCGATTGTCATCCAAATGGAGATTATGGGTACGAACTTGAATAAACCTATCGTCAATGGAGGATTAGGAGTTAGTGTACTGCCCGAAGATACATGGAAGTATCTAGGAAAGTCAACCCTCTGGCCACCGACATTCCAATTAATTGGCGCCAACTAGCATGGCATCGAGCCATTGGAAATGTTTAAGGCGTAGAAGGTAACGATCAGAACTCAACCATTCATACTGAACTTCATGGTCATTTTGTTGCAGAAGAAAATGTATGACACATTGCTCAAGAGGAGATGGTTGATTGCAGCCAAGGAAGATCATAATTGGAAATGAAACACCCTCCCATAGAAAACAATGGGAGGATGTACATAATTGACTTGAGGAATCAAGTAGTGAGCGAAGAGATGGCATCTTCTAATTCAAAGTCAAAAGGAGTAGAATGAGGGACGAAAGAACAAAAGAGATTTATGGAATCGAATGACGAAGGAGTCCTTGACCTCCAGCATTGCTCGAAGGACGAAACAAGCTTGCTCAATGGAATTTTTCATTGGCAAATGGAAGATTACTACGTGTTCTAGCATGATTGCAACATGTAGGTCGGGGAGATTGAAGAAGAAGATGACAAAGTCACAAAAAGTCGGACATTTCCTCTGAAGTATGAAGAATACAAGGAGGGAGTGGCCAAGGTGGATGACACACCAGCCCATAGTTTTGAATGAGACAAAGTGATCAAGTATGAGGAGCCAAGAATGAAGAAGGTGAATTTAGAAGAGGAGAGTAATCCCCAATTGATCTTGGTTGGAGATGACTAGAATCCCGTATTGAAGGCGACAACATTTAAGATTTTCATAGAATACAAGGATGCCTTCGCATGGATTGATAAGCAAACGCTTATACTGAGCGGGGGGGTGAATCAATATAAGAAAATCTTTTACTTTTTCAACACTTAATAACCATAACAAGACCAATCACATAAGATCTAATAATTATGCAACACAAGAACACAAGATTTATATGGAAACCCTTACAGGAGAAAACCACGGCAAAATATTGCTTATATAAAACTTATCTTACAATCTTCATCGGCACCAATCCACTAGAGACACCAATCCCCACCATTGAGCACCAACCTAACAAGAGGCACCAATCTCTTCTAATGAGAGGCACCAACTTCTTGATCTCCTCAATTAGGAGGCACCAACCTCCAAAGAATATTATGGTGGCCTTCTTGAGTATTGTTGTTGCAATATGATTCAAAACTCTGCCTTAATGTCTTCACAAAAATCAGTTATAATTTGGCCACAAGTCTGCTATATTTCTGTTCTTAGATCTCCTACAAATCTGCTATAATCTTCCTCTTGGATTTGCTATAAATTTTTCACAAAATCTGCCATAAAAATATTCTTCAAATCTGCTCATAAACTCCTTCAATTTGCTTATAGATCTGATTTAGATCTGCTCCTTGTTATCATGGAATCTACCAGCGCTCGTTCCATGGATAACCCCCCTACGAAACATGACTGTTTCCTAGGTTCGTGAAGTTCAAGCACGCAAAACGAGGTGATTTTCAATCCACCTCGAAGTGCATTCCAAAGCCTCAAACAGTTAGTTTGAGCATCCCCCTATGTTTGCCTCACAATGACCTTCGAAACAAGTACCTTCTCGAGCTCTCATTGTTGATACTTAGTAAAATTGTAAAAAGTGCAGTTGTTGTCAAAAACAACGCTCTAGCAATTTTTGAAAATGTGACTAAGTATCAAAAGTGCAAGGGCGCTAAAAATCAGCGCCCCTGCACTTAAGTGAATGTATTTTGGTGCAAAGGCGCTGATTTTTAGCGCCCTTGCACTTTTCTTCCTGACTTAGTCAATTTTTGACTAAGGCGTCGTTTTTTGGCTCTTTTACATATTTCACTGAAAGTGCCACTTTTTATGCCTCATTTAAATGGGTGACTTGAGTTAGCTTTTTACACTCCTAAATCACTTAAAAGTGATTTTGGTTCACTTCAATTCATTCTTAACTTCTCTCTTTCACTTCCAACATGCTGGGTGACCAAGTTACTTTCAGAAACTCGTTTCTTTTTGAGGTCTCTTGCTGCATCGACCTAGTGTTTCACTTTTTCTTAGGTAAGTCTCGCCTTTCCATTGTTTCTTCCTTTCTTTTCGTTTCTTTGAAGATGCGTTGTAAAAACTCTTTGTTTTGTTTACGCGTTTGGCATTTTCTTGCTTGATTGTTTGTTTTTTTTCCTCTCATTTCTTTGTAACGTTTCTTGTTTTCTTTGCTCAACCTTGTGTTTCAAATGCATGCGCTGGTTTTGTTTCCTCTTCATCACATGTTTCATGTCTTAGTTCTTTTTTCCTCCATGTGAGTTGGTTTTCCTCTCCTTCATCACGCGTTTCTGTTTCCCATCGCGTCCTTTTTGGGTCGGACATTCTTCATGGTCATCCAATGGGGTTTTGGTTTGTTAATCTCTCACTTGTATCTCTTGCTTTTCCTCTCATTCCTTGGAGATACAACACGCACAGGTTCTTCATGAATGAAACTCGTTTTTGTGAATAAGTATCACTCACTAAGACTATGGCGTTGTTCTTGAAGGTTTTTACACTAAAATAGGTTCTACATTTCAAAATCTCCAAGTGACATAAAGTTCTCATGTTAGGGCGTGTTTTTTAATCAACATTGCACTACTTTCATTCATGAGCCAAATGCTAAAGCGCTGAAAATCCAAGCCATCACACTTGCATTTTGAGTCTTCAAGATGAAAATTTCCTAACACTTCCAAGTGCAAGGGCGCTAAAAATCAGCACCATTGCACCGAGCTGAAAGTCCCCTAAGTGCAAGGGTGCTGATTTTCAGCGCCCTTACACTTTTTCCTTCTTTTCACTTAAACATTTCAAATCATTCCAGTTTCGCTCCGAACCTTATTTTTTCCACTTCGTGCACCATTTTTCGTGCTTCATCACTCGTTTCATGCTTGCTCAACATCGTTGCTCGCTTCACACATCCCAATGTTGTTTTTCGACTAACGTTTGTTGATTCCACATCTTGTAGTCTCTTTTCAGATCTCATCAAAGGATCTTCGAAGTTGTTTCTTGTTGATTCAATTGTTCTCAAATGACAGCCCAAAAACCTCCATCGTCTTCAAGGGCTAGAAACAAAATGAAATACAAATATCAAGGTGTTTATCCACCGACAGTGGTGGTTTCAAAGGTGGATGAGATAAAGGACACCAAAGTCGGTCATCAAGACCTAGTTGGTTTTGTGGAAAGAACTGAGAAGAAGCCTCTTGAAGATTCTCTAAGAGCCATCGTGCACAACAATTTGCATTTGGTGTCCACTTTCCCTACTTCTGCACATAATACAGAATTTGTCCTTCAAGTTGCATACCATTACATCAAGAAACGCAGAAGTGTGATTGATTCTTTTGGGCACGAGATATTGAGACTTGACCCTGACTTCTTTGATATTGTTTTCAGAGTTCCACAGATGGAGAAGTACACTGACATCTAAATACAACAAGCGCAAGAGGTCTATGACTCAAACCCTAGCAAGGCTAAATACCTGATAAATAGTCAATGGTTGAAAGAACCTAGGCACACTATTTCTAGATGGCCAAAGGGGCTTTTGCGAAGTGACTTCAAAGAAGATGTCAGAGATATGATCACACTTTGAGTAGAGTGAAGGGGTTGTCTAAATCATCCTATTTTCATGACTGGATGTATGAATACATTAGAATCATAAGAAGACAAAAAGTTCATATTGATTAGGGCAAACAGATCAGTGATGAAATACATGAACAGCTGATCAATGTGCCATCCACCTTGAAGTTCTAAATGACTTTTTACCTGGAGTATGTTGCAGCCGTGATGAGGCAATTTCCGGGTCTATCTACAAAAGCGAATAGGCACACCGTACTTGTGTACAAATTTTTCTATCAACTGGAGCTAAAGGAAAGCCTTCACCATTTCAGGAGGGTTACTGATGCTTTCTTTGCGCCTCTGCTTTTCAGCTTTGATCCAACTCTCAAAAAGAATAGAGTATTTGATGAGGCCTACAAAGTGGTAAGTAAAGTCAGATGCATATATCTACAATTCCCAAATTTTACTTACCTAAGAGTAGGGTGCTACACTGGTTCCCTTTACATGTTGCCCAGATACCCCTCAAACAAGCGGGTTCTCATGGAGATGTGCACATAGCTGATTTCAGTGCACAAAGAGCAGAGGAATATTCACAAGTCGGGATTCAAGTTCCCTTTGAAAATTAGTAGGTATACCATCAAAAGTGTACAAAAGGCCAAATCAGTCTATGTAGAAATGCAAGGCATGACAATCAGGACCTATAGATACAGGTTTGATTTTGACAAGCACGACTTTGAGATGAAAACTTTTAGAACAGATTCTAAGGGAGAAGGATTCGAAGCAGAAGTCGGTCGACAACAAGAACTCCACATGAAAGATAAATCTGCGGCTATTCCCACTTCTTCATGAAGAGGCCCTAGGATCAAGTTCACTATTGGAAAGAAAGACACACGGGCCGTCCCAGAAGGAGAAACTACGGAATCTGAACCATCTCACTCCAAAGGAAAGGGGGTTGTTTCTGAAGAGATAGATTCCGATGAGGAAGGAAATTCCAGTGATCAATCCACTAAAGAAGAAGATTCAGCAGAAGCAGACTCTGATGAGGAAGAAGATTCTGAAGATGAACAAGAGTCTGAAGGTGATCAAGAAGGTGAACAAGAGTCAGAAGAACAAGAGGATGATCAACAGGAACCCGAGCATGATGAAGAAAGAACTATGTCTCCACCTGAGAATGTAGTTGAAGAACTTCCCATGACATCATCGCCTGTAACTTCAAATGTTCCTCGTATAGCTCCAAATCCAAACACTCCTCCACCACCTGTTCCTACATCACCTATCCCTACATCTACAATACCCGCAATGGACATTTCACCTGGCCCTGCAGCATCAACCATACTTGATACCCCTTCAGTAACAAGTATACAAACGATTGACATTTTGTCAAGTCCCCCATCATCCATTCCCAACTTGTCATCGCCATCCTATGATATCACTTTAGAGGCTGAGTTTAACAGATTCATGAATGAATCCATGCCTGATCAGCTCAATGTGCAAACTATAGAAGCAGTTATGACAAACACTACGCCCATTGTCACAATACCAATTGTTACTTCAGAAGTGACGATGACAAGAGAGTTCATGGTTGACCCAAAAGCTCGTACCTCCTCTCTTCCCCCTTGGTTGATATCTCAAGTGTCGAAGGGAAAGAAGCAAATGATTTCTCCAGAAGAGCTCGACCTTGAAGAGATAGTCCCACCAAAAGCTAAGGGGAAGAAAAAGGCGAAAGTGTATTCACGGCTGAATGTTGACAAGACTGGTCATAAATATGCAAAAATTGGCATACCACCTCAGGAGGAAGGACATGTCAACATGGAGGATTATACAGTGACAAGGGTCTAGCTTGGCAAGGTCACAAATGAAAGTGCAAAAGCAGATGCGCAAGTGACTTTGGATATACTAGCTGAAAGATTGGACAAAATGGAGCAAGAAAAAATGGAGCAAGCTCGAGACATGTACAAACAGAGGGCAGAGCATTACGCCACTATTGTGAGGAGACTTACAGGATCTACAAGTAATACACAACCATTAGCAATGGTAAGTGTTGAGGACCCAGCTGTCAAGAACGCTGAGAAGTTTGCCTCCAAGGGCAAAGTGTTGTACGATTTCATCAAAAAGATTGTAGAACACGGTTCTCAAATTATAGTTGTTGTGGATGAAAAAGCTACTCTGATAGCCAAGCTCAAAACAGAGCTTGATAGGGAGGAGAATGTACTTTCCCAAGAGCGCAGAGAAATGGAAAAATGCTTGTCATGGTGGTCACAAATGAAACAGGAAAAGCTCAGCAAATTGGTGGAAGTCGGGGTGATTCCTGACAAGGAGAAATATATAGAGGTAAGAGAATCATTGAAGCATCGTATTCAGGTGATTGAGTCTCTTACAAAAGATCTCCACCAAGTACAGGAAGATGTCGAAGGGCATCGTGTGATTCTTGAAAGAGGAATCAAGGAGTAACTAGGGCAGCTTCTTGAGAAGAATCATATCTTCCTTCCGGCCACAGAACTATCTCAGATCTTCAAAGAAGCCATCATGAAGCTAGTAGACAGTGCAAACTTTTCAGAAGCCTCTTTGGATGTCATTTTTGATACAAGGCTTACACAGGATAACCTTAAAATGCATCTTGACAGGTGCAAAAAGGTTCACAAATCCGCCATGAGATCGATCACGAGGATTCACACCATTGTGGATTACATCGTTGGTCCAGATGAGATGTTCGTGCAGGAGACCAGGAAGAAGTATGAAGACTTTCGCGCCCAAGCAAGGAACCATGAAGATTCCTGATCCCCAGTGTTGAAATTTCTGATGCTTTCCATTATGCATCTTGTAAATAGTTTTTGACATCTTAAATGTCTTTTATCGAAATGTAATTACACCAAAAATCACAGATGTAATTTCTTGAAAACAAATTACACTTTGACTTTGGTCAAAGTTAGGTGAGATTTTCCAAAATTGATTCACCCAACTTTCCTAACTTTTCTCAATTAATTTCCTAATTTTGCTCATCCCTCTCCATTATATATATGAGGGATTTCTATTGTAAAGCTGATCTTTTATCTCTAGCAACGAAGTGCTGCTCATTTTGCAAAAAATGTATGAAACTTTGTGTTCAACTTTGTGAATCTGAATCTTATCAATAAAGAAGGAAGTTGCATACCAGACTTTGCGTTGGATCAATTGTCTTTTGAAGTTGATTAAGATTGGTGGTAATTAGTGTGTGAGATCTAAGGGCTTCAAGTAAATCTATGTAAACTTTGTGTTACATTCTTTACTTTGAATTTAAGTTTATGTTTGAGCAACCTTTGGTGGATAAACTGCAAGACTTTGTGCTTGCATTTGTTCGCGTTGTTCGAGGAACTATTGTGGTGTTGTATCTAGAAGACTTTGTGCTTCTAATATAACACTTGTGACGTATCTTAAGGATCTACAGTTGGAAAGTTACAGAACGACTTTGTGCCTTCGTAAGCTTTCCTTTCTCATTTTTATTGTTATTGTTATCATGTTGGTACCTCTACGCTTTGCTTTGACAAGATAGAGGTATTGGAATTACTGCTTTGTTCTTAGTTCGAATTTGCACGGAATTAGAACTACCAATCGTGGAGCATTGTAAAACATATTCTCTGGAAAAAGAGAGAAGGATGAATGTAACACATCCCGAATCTATTAATTGTAGTGTACATGTTGTAAATACTTAGTTAGTTTTACTTGTTTCTTAAAGCAGTAAGAAGGGCGCCTCCCCTTTCTGGGAGGAGAGATTTTCTCTCACATAGCTGTGGCTGAAGTCCTAGTTGTGTAATCTATTGAAAAGATGATTACATCATTTTCACCCAACACTCAATCTGCCTGAGATATTCAATAATTGCTTTCTATTAAAAACACTACACAAACTCACTTTTATATCTTCTTGAAAGGGAGCGACTTCATGTAAGGATATGTCTTTATCAATGGATAAGCATAACCAAGGAGGACAAGTTGAAAACTACATTCGTGGTCAAGGACAAAGTGTCTGCATACTGTTATCACGGAATCTAGCAGCGCTCGTTCCACGGATAACCCCCCTACGAAACTTGTCCGTTTCCTAGGATTCGTGAAGTTCAAGTACGCATAACGAAGTGATTTTCAAGCCACCTCGAAATGCGTTCCCAAGTCTCGAATAGTCAATGAGCATTCCGTTAGCCACATAAAGACCTTGACGAGATCTTTCGCGACGTTTTTCTGATGAGTACTTTGCAAATTCTGGGAGAAGATGATGCTTGAAAAAGTCGCTCTGAAATCAAAAATTTGGCTAAGTCACGGAAATGTAAGGCTAAAATTTAGCCCCATGAGTGAAAATTCAAAAATGCAAGAGCGCTAAATTTTAGCGCATTACATTTTTTCTCGACACTAAACTTTTTTCATTTCTCTGGCACGTTTCTTCACAATTTCGCGTTTTTCGTCAATCGTGCCACTTTTCGTGCCTAAATTTATTGCACGACTTGAGTTAGGTTTTTAATTTTCATTTGCAAAGTTAAGTGAATGAATTCGCCACTTTTGTTGTTTATGTTTTATTTCTTTTACCTCTCCTCTTGCTGTGCGTTTGCCTTTCATCTGCAAAATCACGTTTTTTGGAGATTCGCCATTCTTCTCTTCAACAAGCTTCGCGTTTTGCCCTGGTAAGATTTTCCATTTTGTTTTTGTATTGTCATTTGTATATGATCTGTGTTCGTTCGCGTTTTTGTTTCTTTCTTTCACGTCTTTCATTTCATTCGCGTTTTTTGTGTCTTACCATTCGCATTCTTCTCTTTCCTAAACCTACGCTTTCTCTCCCTTCGCGTTTTCCTCACCATGTTCACCATTCATGGTTTGCTTTCATTGCACGAGCCTTGGTGAACCTTTGCTAACCCTCGCCATTCCTTTCTTTGTTTTCTCCAAACGTGTATTGTTCTACATTCGCGTTTCTTTGTTTCTCTACGCGTCCCACCCTCATTCTCCATACACGTTTCTTTCTTCCTTCAAAGATGGCGACATTTCTGTGTTCCATGTTTTGTTCATTTCTCCTCACAAACTCATATCTCTCCAACGTTATTCCCATCGCGTTTTTCACGCCGTTCTTTTCATATGCTTTGAAACAAACTTTGCAATCTCACAAAAGAAAAGATTTCTTGTGAAACCCTTAAGCATAAACATGGATATGGAGACAAATTCGAAAGCTTTCATTCTACAAGCATTTGCAAAGCTCAAAGCGCCTTCGCCATTCCTCACTGCATTTACATCACCAAAAATTGCCTAACACTAAAAAGTGTAAGGGCGCTAAAATTTAGCGCCCTTACACCAAAAGCAATTTTCTTAGAATGTAAGGGCGCTGAATTTTAGCGCCCTTACACTTTTTGCAGGCTTTTCCCAGACCTTTCCAAATGCACTCCATTTTTGACCAGTGCATCCCTGAGCTTCGTTTTTCCGCATTCGTGCATAGTTTTGCGTGCCTCGCCATCCGCTCCATGCTTTTCCACCCTCGTGCTCATTTCACGCTTTCCCATGTTTCCTAACAATTGGTGTTTGTTCTGGCTAGACGGATTGCAGTCTACTCTCAGAGATCGTCAAGTCAAGAGTGCTCAGTGTTCCCGTTTCTTTTGATGACTGCTACGAAGCCTCCTTCTTCTTCGAAAGCAAAAAGCAAGATGAAGTACAAATATCAAAGTCTATCCGCCAACTCGTGGTGCTTTAGTTGGCGAAGAAATAAAGGATCTGAAGTTAGCCATGCAAGACTTGGTTGACCGCCAAAGTTAGCTGGCTTGAAGCCTCTCCACGATTGATAGAGGGCAATGCGTACCACCGGCAATCTCCACTTGTTGGCGATGTTCCCCGCAGTACACATAATACTGAATTTGTTCTTCAAGTTGCGTCTCATTACATCCGAGAAAGCAGAAGTGTGATCGACTTTTCCGGGCACGAGATTCTGAGACTCGACCCCGATTTCTTTGACATTGTCTTCAAGGTTCCTCACATGGACAAATATATTGACATTTCTATATCAAAAGCACAGGAGATACAGGTAGTCTAATAAAAGCCTAAGCGGTTGATAAATACTCAATGGCTTAAAAAGCCTAGATCGTCTGTTTCCAGATGGCCGAAAGGACTCCTGAGAAGTGACTTCAAAGATGACGTCAAGGATATGATCACGTTTCTGAGTAGAGTGAAAGGTTTGCCGGAATCATCCACCTTTCACGATTGGATGTATGAGTACATCGGGGATCATAAGAGGCTGAAGGTACATATTATTTGGTCAAACAAATGCGGTGATGAGATGCCGCGAGCAGTTGATCAATGCTCCTTCTACATTGAAGTTCTACCTTGACTTCTTACACGGTTAGCGGCGGTGTGATGAGACAATTCCCAAGTCTATCTACAAAGGGGAATCGAATGATGGTGCCTGTGTACAGATATTTCTATCAGTTGGAGCTAAAGGAGAGCTTTCACCATTTCAGACGGGTCACTGATGCTTTCTTTGCGCCCTTACTCTTCAACTTTGATCGAGCTCTGGAAAGAAGAAGAGTGTCTGATGAGGCTTATAAGGTGGTAAGTAAGTTGGATGTATTTTTCTTCCAATTCCCCAGCGTTTACTTACTTGAGAGTAGGTTGTTACGGTTGTCCCTACATGCTACGTTATCAGCGGATAAGTGGGTTCTCATGAAACATGCGGGCCGGCTGATGTATGGTGCAGAAAGAGCGAAGAAACAACCTGGCGTGGATTCAAAGTTCCCCGCCCGCGACCATCGGCGGAATACTATCAAAGCGCACAAAAGCTAAGAATGCATGCATGCTGAGATGCGAATCATGACCATCAAAACCTACAGGTATAGGTTTGATTTTGACTACAGAGATGTCAGAAAGAAGTTGCAAAAAGGTCACCAACACAGGTACCGTTTTGAAGACATCTGGGCGGATTGCAGAGATGAAGAAGCCATTCGCAAAATGGACTATTGCAGATTGGCAGTTCAACAAATCAGAGATCTTGGTATAGCTGACCTACCAGAGGATTTTGAGGATCCAGGTGATATCATGAACGCTGTCTATGATGAGCAAGGCGTTGCTAAGAGGCCGTTGCCTGCAATACAGTGGTCTAGAAAAGAGGTCACCAGCATGAGAGAAAGGCTGAGACCAATCCTAGCCAACACAGAAGAATGGTTACACAAACATGGTCATACAATGAAAAGTTTCAGGACAGACTCAGAAGGAGAAGAGTCCGAGGCAGAAGCACGCCAACAGCAAGAACTCCGCGACAAAAACAAATCAGCGGCCGTTCCCACTTCTTCACGAAGAGGTCCAAGGATCAAGTTCACTGTTGGCAAGAAAGATACCCAGGCTGTCCAAGAGACAGAGAAGCCGGAATCTCATCCATCTCGCTCTAAGGGTAAAAAGCCCATTCTAGAGGAGGAGATAGATTAGATGAAGAGGCTCACTGGCGAC
>VDFB02072274.1:92576491-92661423 GCA_007258455.2 Sequoia sempervirens | reverse complement strand
AAAGTCAAATTAACTTTATAAAAGTTAAAAAGCTACTTAAATATATTAAATTGATGACTTAAGGTGATAAAGTCAAAAATTAAATCACTTAAGTCTCTTAAAAGGTGCGTTCACTTCATAAAGTGAAAATTATAAACTATTGAAATGATTTAAATACATTTTAAATGTATTTAATTGTAAAAGTGGCATCACTTTTGGGAAATCGTGCTCTTTTGGGAATATAAGGCAAAAGGGGCAATTCAACCTCATTATTGATGATTTTTTGAAATTGCTACTTTTATCTTCTCTGTGATTTTGTCTGAGACAAGGGTTACAGTGAATTTCTTCCATTGGAGAAACGAAAGATCTTTAGTGTTTTGCAAACTTGAGGCTGTGGAAGACCAGCTGAATCTGTGCTACAGGGATGGCTTCATTTTAGAAGTCAATTTGAGCTTCACCAGAGTTTTTATGTTCAATTTCTTTCCAGTTTTCAATAAGGAAGGGTCTACAGTGATTGAGGCTCCTTCATTTAGCAGATCTGGCATCTGAGGAGCAAGTTGTATATTTTCCTTGGCTGGCCGCATTCATTTTAGCCCATGGTGTGCACGTTGGTTGAGGCTGCTGGAACTGTATACGTGAAACGCTCTTCTTTTGAGTTTCCCGTATCCCTTCCAGCACATACCGGCATTCTTCACTACTTCTGCTGGCCGATGAGGAGAAACCAACACCCAAGAGGCAGGCGCTGGATTTATTCAGCCAGATTCTTGGATCGCTAAGCCCGCCGTAACCTCTTGCTTGAATAATCTGGAGGTTTCCGGGTATGTTTGTTGTATGTAATTCCTTTGTTGCAGTTGTTTAACACTTAATACAATTGCAGTTTCTCAAATTTTGCTCAAATTTTAGTTTTATCAACATTTTATGCTTGGTGCACTTCCCAAAAATGGTCTTAAAACTCATGAAAAAACAAGCAAAACACTTAAACATACAGTTTTAGTTCAGAAGTTGAGGTTGAGCCAGTTGGGCTCATCACAGTGGTATCGGAGCTCTGATCCTGCCAGCCTGGAGGGTTAGCAGCTTCTATGCGGTCACATTAGAACAGGTTTGACAGGTATTACTCACATAGGGGTTGAACAGCAAAGTGGTTATCATGGCTTCTAAATTTGTTGATGAAGTAATGGCTGCTTATGAGGAATATATAGCATTTCCAGATAAGATATAAGATCGCCTAGACTTCGAACAATATATGGAGCATTGGATGGTTTATAATAAGCAACGAAGCAAATCAAAGAAATACGAGCAGCAAAATCTAGAGAGCATTTCAAATAATATTCAGCAGAAACCTATGCCTTCACAACAAAGATTAGCTCATAGCTTGCAGCAGTCTGAAGACTCCATTTCAAGACAAAGTTCATCACAAAACAAAAAGAAATTGAGTTTCTTTGATGTGTTGGGGTTAAAAAGGAATCAATCAGCAGATCATGATCTTCAACCTACGGGTGGACATGGGATTGAAACTGAAGTGGTGAATGATAAGGGAATTGTACACCATGAAGCGGAAACCCAAAATGTTGACACTTACAACGCTCAAGAAGTTGTTATCAGATGTGATAACAGGTCTGATGTTCAAGACAACAGCCTTTCACTTGAGCAAAATGATGATTTGAAAGTCATGGCAAGTTCAGAAAATAGTGTGGAAGGTTCTCCTACTATTGGCACGCTAGATGAGGGTGTCATTAACGAGGAATGCATTGTTGATTCAAGTCACAACAAGTCTGATTTTGTATATCAGACCTTAGAAGATGTGAGCCAAACACAAGTTTTGTGTAATGGGTGGCTACAAAGAGCTAAAAAGGCAAAGATGTTGGCTGCCAATGCAAAACAGCATTTGCAGGAAGTTAAGGAACGTTGCAGCCAACTTGATCGAGCAAAGAAACAAAGAGAGTCACATCTTCGATCTCTAATTCTTCCAAGGAAGGAATGTGTAGATGTAGAGCATGCAAAGGAGGAACGTTTTGAGATAAGCCAAAATGAAGAATATGCAGCTGTGTGGGATTCAAGAAATTCTTTTAGTATACACAACATACATCTTGCGTTTTTTGAGTTACCTCTAGTTGAGAGCCCAATAAAAGCTCACACACTTAGTGGACCAGCCACTAGGGTCATTGCTACACAGGAGTCTCGAGGAGAGTTCCAATATTTCCTCGTCACGAGAAAGCGGTATAGGGATGATACTCTATCATCCTATGAACCTATTGGTATCTTTTGCATCTCCATAGGTTGGCCTTACAGTTTGGAGGGTGCTGTTTCGTTTCATATCAGCAACCTAAAAGGAGCGATCACACATCATTTAGCAACTATGAGGGATAGACTGCACACCTATAGGAAGTCAGCAAAGGGTGGAGATTGTTATGGTGTTGCAGGCGCTTCCTGTTATTCCTATCTCCTCAGAGCAAATGGATGTGAGTTTGGTTTGCATTGGGACTTGACTACTGACAGGTTCAGCACTACCATTTGGATGAGTCCCATGCGTTGGCTTCACCACTTCTGGCATGGTGAAGTTGAGATCAGTGTTGAGCAGCGGAAGACAGTTGATGACAATATGGACATTTCATGGCACTATCCTTGGGATCCTGGTGGAGTGGTTGATTCTTTACTGTTGAGATTGCTTGCGGACAAGCAATTACAGGAAGGGCGGACTGTAATGTCCCCTTTTTCGGCATGATCGTGTTTGATGGTGGTTAGCCTATTACTCAGACTCTCGTAGGCTAACAGGTTGTGTTTAGAGGGTCAGTGGTATTTTCTGGAGGAGTTGGTTGTTCTCATTTTCAGAGTACAGTGATTGGCTCACTGCAGGCCTTAGCAGTTCAGGAGTTGACAGCTTGTGATGGCACAGAAATATATGGAGTTTTGAGAAAGTTATGATTATTTAAGTGATTTAAGTTATTGATTAACTTAATACTTTATTATAAAGTCAAATTGACTTTATACTTTTTATATCACTTAAATATTTCATGGAAAGTGATTTAAAATTAAATCACTTAATCTTTAAAGTGGGCGCCCAAAATATTTAAGTCTAAACTATTGAAAGTGACTTAAATATATTTTAAAAGATTTAAATGATGAAAAGTGGCGTCATTTTCTTGAAATTTGTGCCTTTTGGGATATAAGGCATTTTGGCAATGAGAAACTCACTTCTTGAATATTTCAACTTTGCCTTGGCATTTTTCCTGTGCTTTCACCTGTGATCAGGGTTTTGAGCAATCTTCCATTGGAGAACGAAATCTCTTCAGTGTTGAGCACTTTTGAGACTGTGAGAGACCAATCGAATTTGTGCAGTTTGTGAGAGCTTCATACAGAGGTTCTACTGTGCTTTATCAAAGTTTTGTTGAGTTCTTTATCAGAGATAGGAGGGTTTGTGGAGATTGCGACCTTCTTTCATCATGGCCGTACCTTCAGAGTTGAGATTTGGACTTTTTGCATTGAAGTGTGTGGCTCTTGTGCAAGTGCGTTTGGACTTTTCTTGGAGAAACGCCTTCCTTTCTGAGGGTTTCTCTTCATCTCCTTTGGCGTCTGGCTTGTAGTTATCATCTTCCACAGTTCTCAGGCTGGATTTTGCATTCTGTAGCTTCCTACACCGGATTTTGTCAGTTTTTCACCATCTTGGCTGGCGAACTGGACTACTTTCTTAAATAAATAATCTGGAAGCTTTCGGGTATGTGTATCATTTGTGATCTAATTGTTTCAGTTAAATAATATCTTCTACACTTTCATTCTAAAGAAATTAGCTCAGATTTACATTTTATGAGCAATTTATATGATGCGCCCCTTCTCTTCTGTCTATAAACTTTGCTGTTGAGATTGCTTGCGGACAAGCAATTTCAGGGAGGGCGGACTGTAATATCCCCATTCTAGTCAGTTTCAGGAGCAGTTGAGTTAGCCTATTTCTTGGACCCCTGTAGGCTGACAGAATCTAGTTAGGGGGTCAGTGGCCGTTTTGGTGGGTGTTGTCATTTCCCTCTCCTTCACTTCAGTAGTGGATTTAGTGCAGGCATCTGTAGCACAGTGTTTGCCAGCTTCTGACGGCACGGAAAAACACAGAGAATTGAGGGAGTTATGAATATTTTTGTGGTTAAGTTAATTGTTTAACTAATTGGTATATTATAAAGTCAAATTGACTTTATAAAAGTTAAAAAGCCACTTAAATATATTAAATTGATGACTTAAGGTGATAAAGTGAAAAATTAAATCACTTAAGTCTCTTAAAAGGTGCGTTCACTTCATAAAGTGAAAATTATAAACTATTGAAATGATTTAAATACATTTTAAATGTATTTAATTGTAAAAGTGGCATCACTTTTGGGAAATCGTGTTTTTTTGGGAATATAAGGCAAAAGGGGCAATTCAACCTCATTATTGATGATTATTTGAAATTGCTACTTTTATCTTCTCTGTGATTTTGTCTGTGACAAGGGTTATAGTGAATTTCTTCCATTGGAGAAACAAAAGATCTTCAGTGTTTTGCAAACTTGAGGCTGTGGAAGACCAGCTGAATCTTTGCTACAGGGATGGCTTCATTTTAGAAGTCAATTTGAGCTTCACCAGAGTTTTTATGTTCAGTTTCTTTCCAGTTTTCAATAAGGAAGGGTCTACAGTGATTGAGGCTCCTTCATTCAGCAGATCTGGCATCTGAGGAGCAAGTAGTATATTTTCCTTGGCTGGCCGTACCATTTCAGGCCTATGGTGTGTGCATCTGGGGTTGAGGCATTTGAACCAGAAGGCTGAAACGCCTTCTTCTGGAGCCTTCTATCCTTTCCATATTGGTTGCCTGGTATTCTTCAGTCATTTGCTACAGTTTCTGACAGGGAGAAACCAACACCAGGAGGCAGGCGTTGGATTTATTCAGTTTTCAGGATTTTTGATTGCCAAGCTACATAATTTCTTATTTAAATAATCTAGAGGTTTCCGGGTATGTTTGTTGTATGTAATTCCTTTGTTGTAGTTGTTTAACACTTAATACAATTGCAGTTTCTCAAATTTTGCTCAAATTTTAATTTTATCAACATTTTATGCTTGGCGCACTTCCCAAAAATGGTCTTAAAACTCATGAAAAAACAAGCAAAACACTTAAACATACAGTTTTAGTTCAAAAGTTGAGGTTGAGCCAGCTGGGCTCATCACAGTGGTATCAAAGCTCTGATCCTGCCAGCCTGGAGGGTTAGCAGCTTCTATGCGGTCACATTAGAACAGGTTTGACAGGTACTACTCACGTAGGGGTTGAACAGCAAAGTGGTTATCATGGCTTCTAAATTTGTTGATGAAGTAATGGCTGCTTATGAGGAATATATAGCATTTCCAGATAAGATAAAAGATCGCCTAGACGTCGAACAATATATGGAGCATCGGATGGTTTATAATAAGCAACGAAGCAAATCAAAGAAATGCGAGCAGCAAAATCTAGAGAGCATTTCAAATAATATTCAGCAGAAACCTATGCCTTCACAACAAAGATTAGCTCGTAGCTTGCAGCAGTCTGAAACCTATGCCTTCATCTGCAGATTGGTGCAGCAAGCAAGGTTGCAATTAACCACCAACGTAAGGAAAATAGGGAGTTCCAGAATGTTTACGGCCTGTGTAAAAGTCATCACTAGGTCAGATATGCATGTAATGTCATGAAAATATTTGCATTTTCAGACTGTTATATCTCAGAAATAGTATGTTGTTTCAGATTGAATGAAACCTCTGTCTATGCACATATTGCATTCTCTTTCCTATTGTTTTGAATGTAATATTCATTACCGTTAAATGTGCAAACAACATTGCTTGAATTGTGCATTGAGGGGAAGGCTTGTATGCCAATAGTTTGACAAAATGCCTCACATTGTCAAACTAGGATAAATGACCAATATCGCAATAGTTTGGTTCCAGATTTGGGGTGGGACATTACAAATGACAAATGGATTCCATTCTGAAGACTACTCAAGCGAGGGATAGAGCATTGGTGCAAGCCGAGAGCATCATAGGAGAGCTAGTGGATCATGTTCGCAAGTCACAAGAGCAATTGGCTCAAGTGACTGTAGCAGAGCATACGCGAGTCACAACTCTCAAGCTAGCAATGGCAGAGAGGGAGAGATTATTGGCTGAGCAAGATGCCCAATTGGCTGAGAGAGATAGACTCTTGGCTGAGAGGGAGGGCCAACTAACAAAGGAGGATAGAGAATTGCGGGGAAGGAGCCAAGAGCTGGAGAGGATGAAGACAAAGCTCACAGAGGCCATGCAAATGGTCAAAACAACGAGAGAATGGTAGTTGGTGGAAAATCAAAAACTCCAATGTCTACAGTCGGCCACCACCACCCCCACATCCTTTGTACATCCAGGGGTGTCCTCTCACCCTCCTCCTCACTAATACTTTCTTTTCTGTAGTCCCCCATTTTGTTGTTTTGTCATCCGGAAGACAACTTTCTTTTGTGGTGGGATGATGTAGTCGGCTGAAAGTAATTATATTGTTTTAGTCGGCAAAATAAGTTAATAAATAAATCTTAAAGTATGCAGCAAAAGTTTTATATTATATGTTGTTATTGGGAATTATGTCCCCGACCATTTTAATTAGTTGTATCAAGTAGTTCCCGACGGTTGGTGTTATCAACCAACGTCAGCAACTATATATGTCTTGCTTCATTTGTAGTCGGGTACAGCACAGATATTGTATACTGTACTTATTGCAGTTGAATGGATGAAAATACTATTGTTTTGTGCATATGCATTCATGAGTACTGGATATGTATGTTTTTGTAAGTTATATTCTTGTTTACTCTTTCAGTCGGTCAAGTTACTTCTGTGGGTAAACAACAGTGACATCAAAGACAGCTTTATAAGTGATTTAGCAGCAACTACTTTCCGAGATTTATTCAGCGTTGAATGGGTGGAGAGAATGGGAGAGCTCATTATCAAATTAAACCACAGAAGATCAGCACTTCACAATGCTAAAAATAGCAAGGCCTACGGTCCCATAGGCTTTCTTTGGCCTCATGGAGGTTAAAAGTCTTCTATTCTATTCTATTATAGTTTAGCATTTGATTATTGATCTATTTTCTAGTTTGCAGGAAGGAATAAGTTGATATTGTTCATATTCCAATTATTATAAGCCAAGTTCCGTTTAACTTATGTACAATAAATTTATCACAGGAAAAAAATATATTAATCTCATTAAAAGTTGTGAAATGACAGTTTTCAGTATTAGCTACTGTTTATTGGATGAAGTGTATTTATGGAGCATTTCATGTAGTTATATGAATATCTATTGAATATTAGCTGTCCTCTTCAGAAGTTAATTTTGTTATTTGGGGCTTCTCTGAGAAAAGATATGTTAACCTGGTGAGCCAAAAGTCACAAAGTTCTGGCTATCTCAAGTTGCCTGTTTCTTGTGGAAACTGATCTACAAGGCCTCTTGCCAGGAACAGCTCTTTCGAAACAGAGTTCTTTGTTCAGAAGAACCCAGTCCAGCCTGTATATTCAAGTCAATGTGATCATTTCTTAGTTCAAATTTACAATTAGTCCATTTTGCATGGTGCTGGATTTCTGTTATCTTACCAATGTTCTAACCTAATATGTGGGCATTATGCTCTTTGTAGAACATGCATGCCTGTGTTGCTTAACTTCATCTTATATATCTTCAAAAAGTAGCATAAAACACAAATAATATTGACATCCTACCCTAACCAAACACAGTGGACAGGTCTTTAAGTATTTATTTGTAGACAAAGAAAGAGTGCAAGGCATCATTTATTTACTCAGCCTCTATCTTAAAATTAGAGAAGAAACTAGAAGAACATAACTACATGTTTGTCTAGGTTGAAGTTACAGTATGAGAGGTCTACGCATTGTTCCCAACCATTCTAAAGTCTCCTGATAAAAATCAAGAAATTCAGTCAATGTCACACACACACACACACAGAGAAAGAGAGAGTGAGAGACCTTTGACAGTTCCAAAATATGTAAAATCTTCCGTTGCAAATTCTCAGCTTCTTGGAGTTGGTTCATATCCAATAGTATCTACATGCAACAAAATTAACAAAATCAAAATGTACAATAGACCAGAAATTAATTGGAACGGTCATATATCCACAGTAACTCATCATGTTAGCTGGAATGTGTAAAGGAATTATTAAACAATCTTTTACAACATCAACATATAATGGTGTATATGCATGGAGACCAGATTCACCTTTATCAAGTATGCATATTGCAACCAAAGGATAATGTGAACAGAAATATACATATTGCAATCAGTAGAAAAGAACTACACTGCCAAGTGAACACCAGAAGAATGAGAACTGTACTTTAAAGTACTTTCCTTTAAGAAAAAACAACTATAGTAAGGCAGTGGCTCAACCATATCCCTATGATCATGCAAAGAAAACAATCAACAATTAGATTTTTCTTCTGCAATATCCCAAGGGATGTTATAATTTTATATCCTGCAACAAATTTGTTTTGTTTCATTGGGTGACAGTTGACATGTACCAGTGTAAGCATTTTCATGATTGGAGATTCTAGGGTTTAAACTTTCAACAAACAACCATATTGTTGTTTGTCTGAAGAATAAGAATCCATAGAATCATAAGTTCAAAAATTTCATCTCTTCTGCTTTCATAATTTTCATCTTTGAAGAAAACCAACAATTTTTCACTTTTTCCATACCCGAGCAAGATGACCCATACGCTTTATTATTATCTGAGAATGGCCCAAGCCTCCTTCCTACAAGGCACGCCAGATAAACCAGGTTCTGTCAATCAAGTGCTCCACAATAAATACACTTTGCACAAAAGAATCTTTATTTCTGGGAAAGTATTACAAGGATTGATATAAATATAAGATGCCTTTGCTTTACCAAAAATGATATTTACTCTCATTCATATTTTGGAAGAATAATACATACCTCCAAAATTCTAATAGAATCTCGAATAAGAACCTCAGCATCACCTAAGTTTCCTTGAAGCCATAAAACCTGAAAAGGACAGGATGCATTTGAATGCAGAAGAATGACAAGACCGCATTGTTAAAAGTCATTCCACATATTGACTTTGAACCAAAAGTTTCAACATAGAAGCAATATGTAAATAATTCAAATCATTTATAAACATTGTCAGATTATAGATTCTTTATCTAGTGATTAGATCTCCAAATCATCACTCATTTTCTCCATTATACAATGTGCTATAGGTGTGCACATTGTATAATGGAGAAAATGAGTGATGATTTGGTGGCAGTTTCTTAAGACTAGGAGTAGCAAACAAGGACAATCTACTATAAATGTGGTAGGGTTTTATCATCAACAGTGTGATGTTATTATCTAGATCATAGTTGAGAAAACCACAGAGAACTCACAAAACTTGCAATTCCAGCAAGTTGAAATGACAGCCGAGAAAATCAGCCTAAAATTTGCTTCTAAGTTGGCATGAGTTCAGCACAGAGGCTTGCACCAAGTACCACTGATTTTTTAGGTTGGGCTCACCTGAAATGGCAGGAACGCGGGATGTAGCTTGAATGCAAAAAAGCATGCATCAATCATGGTTTGATTTGTTCTTTAACACTCCAAGCCAACCTCCGTTGTTCTGACGCAACATTTGCATTCTTCTTTGAGGGATTGAAGATGATTTAAAGCAATTGAGGAAGTGATCTTTCAGCAATTTTTTAAGTTCCAGGTTTTTTTATTTGTTGTTATTCATTTTTTTTTCATAAGTATTTCCAGAATTCTTATACATTTCTAAATTCTTACTTTAAGTGTTAGTCATGTTTCATATGCATTCAAATCAGTATAAATGTTTTTTTCTTAAATTGTTAACAAAAAGGTCGTTTTAAATTAGTGTAGGTTTTATGGAATAAAACTGTTGTTTTTATGGAATATTTGACTCTCTGTTATCATTATTTAAAGTTATTGTTACTTGT
The DNA here is from genome assembly GCA_007258455.2 of Sequoia sempervirens. NCBI lineage: Eukaryota > Viridiplantae > Streptophyta > Pinopsida > Cupressales > Cupressaceae > Sequoia > Sequoia sempervirens. The sequence continues at coordinate 92,651,499 of VDFB02072274.1, read as the reverse complement.
TACTCTCTTTTAAAGTCCATTTATAAGGTATTCCAGTTGCATTATTAAGTTCACAGGCTGAACAATGGCCGAATACCAAAGATCTACTGGTGATCAAGATGGTGTCAAATATGTGAATCAAGCCTCTCTTGAAGGACTCTTGGAACTCCCTCAAGTTCAACCGACAAAAGGAGATCTTCAGATCGAGGAAATTTTTGATATTGATGTTACAGAAGCAGTCATTTAGGGTGTTGTCTCTATTTATAAACCCCCTGTTTTAAAACCTGAATTTGTATATCGTAAAAATGCTTTCAAACCAAATATCCTAGAGAATTTAGTGTTCAAATCTACTTTCCAATAGTTTGTGATTCCTAGGACAAAGGTTGTTGAGTTAACATTAGAATATGATCCTTCCAAAACATTCCAGACAAAGCCACTTTCTGTTTTTCCCACAGATGAAATTGAATATATTAGGCATTATAAATAAGTTAACTTTGTCCATTTTGGCACTCTAATAGTATATATTGGATTATGTGTTCCTGAAAATATACAACCTCTTTCTTATCTATCTTTATGTGATAGGCATCAAGCAAAATATGAGCATGTGTGTCAATTGTCTAGTTTGTCAAGATTAACTAAGAACTCTATCTGCTTTGCATTCTATTCAAATCTTACTGAAGCAGCTAGAGACCTGTTGATGTGATTTTTGTGACCGCACCAATCAGCAGAACAAAGTAATCCGAAGGCTACTCCATTCTCTCTTGATCAAAGAATTTTGTGCGCTAAGATTGCAAAAAAGATCACACGTTCAACTCCAAGGTTCCGAAATGCTATGGAATACCCTCAGTAGGTTCATTGCGATATGTTGTTTACACGAGGGGACTTACACAATTGTTCATAAGGCTTGCAGTTGACAACAGGTTAATGATTTGAAGGGGATGTTCATATGTTGCGGATGATTTAGCGATGAGGTACGTTTTTGTAATGTCCCCTTCTCATCAGTAATTTGTTCTGATACTCATCAGCCTATTCCAGAAGCCTGTAGGCGTGTGTGAGGAAAAATTAGGGTTTCCAGTTTTGAGGTTCTTTGGCATTTCTGTGAGTTTACTATTTTTAGTAAATTCTATTTTTAGTAGTATGGAGTTTGTCAACTTTCAGAACATCATTTCCAGTTGGAGCAATTATTTGCAATTCATGTCTGATTTCTTAAGGCATTTTTATGGTGATTAAAGGCATTAAGGTTATAATTTGCAGTTGACCCCTTGGCCTAGGAAAACAACTTAAGTTGTGTTTAAAAGAGGGACTTGGAAGGGGTATGCCATCATAAAGGTGATTTAATTATTATTGAAGATAAATGCCTTGTGAAATAAAGTGCACGCCTTTTTGAAGAAATTATTTTAAAATAAAGATTTATGTTGCCTTGTAAAGTGGACGCCTTTTTGTGAAGCTGAAAGGTTTCTGGAAATTTGAAGAGTCTCTGTGACTGATGGCGTCCTTTCTTGTGGGATTGAAGAGTCTTCTACTCTTCTATAAATTGAATGCTTTGTTCCAGCATTGTATCTATTCATGTTATCATGCTGTTATGCTGTCGGAATGACAAATGAACATTGCTTCGAGGATGCTACCTCCTAGCCTTTAACCAATTTCGTGTTTGAAATACAACACCTAGTTGGAATTTGCTGCTTCTCATCCAGACTAGCAGATTGTGCTCAACAGAAGAAGTTTTGATGATAATTCCAGTTTTTGAGTTGTTGATTCACACACAGCTGAAAGTGAAAATTTGAATGCATCTCCTAGAATAAATTTATTATGATTATGGGTATTTTTGCTGAGTGTTTGCTAAGCCAAGGCGCCCCCTCTTGCAAAGTTTGAGATTTAATTTCGAAGATTCTGATTTTTAATGCCAAAATCGCCCTTGAAGAGGGTCGTACCATTCATGGAGGCTTTGGAAATTGTGCCAGAAATATAGGTGCAGTTTGGTTGCTGTTTGATGATCAGAATATGTTCGCCTACCTTCTAAGAAGACACAGCAAAAGACGGCATTCGATTTGGAGGTGAATTAAGTGAGTTATGAACTTTTCATTGATTTTCACAGTTGCTGATTGACATTTCCAGTTTACTGTTTTCTGTATCAGACCTTTGAAGTTCTGATTTTTGACTCATTATCAGTAGTTAGAGAGATAAATAATTGTATGAGATCATCTATTACTCATGTGTTTGAAGACTATTGTAATTCATATGTAATTTGCAGCTTATTTCTTATTTGTAAAGACTGTAAACAGTAGTACTGTTCCAGTTCTAATTGCTGCAATTAATTCTTCTTCTCACATAAGTACCCCTGGATGGTTTACCGCCAGTGTGGATAATTTGATTGTAACACTCTTGTACCCACTTTCATAGTGGTGAATCCCCACAATTCTGTGGATGCCCGCCGCAGCGGATGAATTAGTTTGTAATAGCTTCATGGCTGGTTATCCGCCTATTAATTTCTAGCTTTCAATTAAACACTCCATCATATGTTAGCACCTCGCCCTTAGTGGGATCTTGAGTGCACATTCTTGATGTTGAGTAGTTTCTTTCAAGTACTTTCCTTTAACTCCTCCGCCATATGACAACACCTATCCTTCATTGGGATTGAGTGTGCATTCTTGGTGTGAGTTCTTTCAAGTTTGGTTTTCTATTTGGAGCTAACACTAATCAAGTTGGCTAAGTGTTGGTTATGTTGTGTTAATTTATCGAAAAAAATTGGTTAGCATATTTCAGTTTTCCTAAACTAACCAGAATTGTGCGGAATTGAATGGCTGCAGAGATTAGAAAATTTATATCCTAGTCTAAATGCAAGAGGCGTTGAGCTTGATTTCAGTGGACTTCAACCGAACTTTGTCTTGCCTCACGTTGGACAGCTTCAACAATGTTGGTGCAATCTTCAAAGGAGCAATGGAATATGTTCAGATCACGACTCGACAATGCAAATACCATCAAAACAATGCATACGTACACATGAATCTTGATTGAAGTTAAGTCCCAAAAGTATTCTAGTTGACCATGCTGGGCAAACTTACCATCAGTAAGCTTGCTAGTGGTATGGATTAAATGAAGCTCACTCAAATTAAACACAACCACCCACAATTAACTACTTGCATGAAAATGAGAATTACTCTAACTTAAGTCCTACTTGAATTCGAAGGGTGAAGAAACCTCACTAACTGCTCATAACAAAAGACAAATTCACCAATCAATGAAACTTCTTTATTATGATAGTCTTCGTGACAATTCCTTACAAAATTCTCAAAGGGAGAACTTTCCTTCTCCTTCAAACAATGCTATGCAATGAAACTATTCTAACTCTAAATTGCTTTTCTAAGCTCTATCAGATTGTCTATTCTCTAGTCTAATGATGTACAAATGAGGGGAGACCCCTTTATATAGCTGGTCAATCTCAATGGATGGTCCATCAAATTACAATGGACGGCTCAAATCGAGCCACTTCAGCCCTAGACTAGATTCTGCCCTAAAAACCGCCAGAAGGTGGAGGAGTGGCGTAATTAACGAGCACAAAAATAGCAGATTCCCCCCTTGACCACTATGGGCAATTAATGCCCACTATCCTTTTAGAAGATCTTCGTCCAAGACCCTGTTTCCATTGTTCTTCTCTCTGACCGCGTAAGCAACAAATCTGGCCAGCACCGCATCAACTTCCTGTTCAGAGATTGTTGGAGTAAGATTGAGCTGATACTCAACGATAGCAGTCGTCTGCTCCTGCCAAATGCAAGATTTTCTCCAACTCTCAATGGATTCCTGCGTGCTCTGAATAATGGCTGAGAATGTGGAGATATTTTCAAAGTCTATCTGAGCAAATATCCTCATCTCTGAGAAGAATGGCTGCAATCTCCCCTCCAATCCATCAACTTCCACCTCCTCGGGAGTTAGTCTTCTGGTGAATAACGCCTCCAGTGTATTGAGGATGCCCTCATGAATATTCCCCATAGCCTTCCTGATCTTAGCCGACTCTATCTTTGCCATGTCGAAGAAACCTCGGCCAGTGAATGCAGCAGAATACTAGCCAGGAAAATCATATCTATCACCTGCTTGAATCACCCCCTCCTCAACCAAAGTCTGCATTGGTATGCGCATTAGAGGAGCCAGGCGTGGAATAGTCTTATCTTGAAATATATGAGTATCATCCCAAGCCTACTCAATGTTCTCCAAACGAGAGAGGATACTGGAAGCATGCTAGAAAGAGGAGACAAGATCCACAATGAATTTCGCAGCTTCAGTATGAACACCGCCAATCCACTTATCTCCCTCCTGAATGGCCTTCTTCATCTCTTTGAGCCCGCTAATCGGCTCTCGTGGAAGCTCGGTTGGGAGTTCCACCGTTGGGTTCTCTTGAGCACATGGTTGTGCTAGATGCCGCACATACCCAACTAATGCCTTATGTTCCTTCTTCAATTTCTTGTACTTTCCTTCTTTTTGTAGCAGCCTATCTTTCAATGCCTGGAAGGAGTTTTCAACCTCCTCGACCACCCGTGTTCCAATAGGGCGCCCCAACTCAATTGTAGTCATCGTGTAGTTCTCAGGCATCACATCACCTAGATCACACTCTTCCCTTGGAACTGCGACATGGAGAGTACGAGAACCGGCCTCATTTGTTTCCATCCTGGAGTACTTCCTGGCTCTCTGTTGATGTGATTTTCGTGACCGCACCAACACAGAATAAAGTTTCCCAACGGGTACTCTATCCTCTCTTGAACAAAGTCTCTTGCATGCTAAGATTGCGAGATAGATCATGCATTTAACTCCAAGGTTCCTTCATGCAATAGAATACCCTCAGTTGGCTTGATGTGTTTTGCTGGTATTTCAAGGGGACTTACGTAATTGTTCGGCAGCTGATAACAGATAGTAGATTAAGGGCTTCACTTGGTTCGAATGATTTGGAAGGTAAGCACAGGTTTCCTAATACTAACCAGAAATGAACTGAATTTAAATGGGTGTAGGGCCTAAGAAGTTTATGTTCTATCTAAGGACAGGACGTGGGATCAATCTCGACAGACTTCGACCAGACTCTGCTTCGCCTCACGTTGGACAACTTACACAAAGTCGGTGCAATCTTCAAAGGAGTGACAAGAGGTTTTCAAATTATAACTCAACATGTAAGTACCATCAGAACGAAGCATACAAACACATGAATCACAATCGAAGTTAAGTTTCTAATGTTTTCCAGTTGACCACACAAGGAAAACTTGCCGTCAGCAAGCCGCTAGTGGTATGGATAAGAATGAAGTTGCCTCGATTAACACCACAAATCCACAACTAACATCTACTTGCATGAAAATGAAAACTACTCTACTTTACGCTACTTCAAGATGCTACGTGAATTGGAAGGACGAAGAAGCCTCGACAACTACTCATAACAAAGAAGAAATCACCATCAATGAAAAATTCTTTTATTATGAAAGCATTCACGACAACTTCTTACAAAGTATTCAAAGGGAAGACTTTCCTTCCTTTTCAATCTAAACTATACTATCAAACTATTCTACTTTCTATTCTATCAATTTCTCTCTATTCCTTCTCTGCTATTCTAACTCTACTCTAATGAGTACAAATGAGGGGGACTCCCCCTTTTATAGTTGGCCAAGTCCAATGGACGGCTCAGATTACAATCGGCTGGATGGCCCAGATTGTGCCACCTCAGCCCTAAACAAGATTCACCCTAAAAACCACCACTAAGAGGAGTGGGGTAATAAATGAGCCATTAATGTCCATCATCCTTCTAGAAGATTCCAGCTTTGAAACGCGTTCACACTGTTCTTGATTTTCTTCTTGACTGCAAGCCGGATGAATCTAGTCGCCACTGCTTCAAATTCTTGAACATCAAGCCTACAACTTTCTTTTTCCTACTCGACGATGATTTTCCTCCTTGATGTTGTTCTTCAACTTTGAATTGTTTGGGTTTCCATTCTTTTCTCCATCTTGAGTTTTGAAAACATTTCTTCATTCTCACTTGAGCTGGGTACACGAAGTCTCAACACTTAGCCTTTTTCTCCAAGTATTCACTTCATCTCCTTAAGTCATCACCGCTTTGCCTTGACGTTCCTCCGCAAAACAAGCAAGGAGAAGAGCATCAAAACACCTCATACTATAAATTCACTTTACTTACCTGATTTTCATGCTTTAACTTCCAAAGGTTCATCGTTTTCCTCTAGCCAACTTTGCTTTCTTCATGATATTTCAACATCTCAGTAGGCTGGGCATGCAACACATGTGCATCATATTTCAATGCCTTAGACAAATTTTCAACTTCCTCAAGGACGTATTTAAGAGCTGTACTTTAAAATCATCTTTTGGAAGTGTCAGCTTCAACTGCATCTTCCTCACTTTTCCGGTGAGGCGTTCACTCTGGCTCGAAAAATGCTTTCATCAAGAACTTGACCAAAAATCATCTAGTCATTCAATCTCAAATTCATCACTCAAGGCATTCTATCTTCAACAACATCATTTATTCCTTGCCTTAGAGAATTTCTTAAATTTTTCCCTTAGAAAATTCATCAATCCTGTGCCCACCAAAAATCTTCATCCTGAAGGCCTCGACGAACTGTGGAAGACTTTGAAATCCATCCCTTGTCGAAAATCTTTGATACCCAAAAGAAAATTTCTTTCAGAACTTGTCGAATTCATGGGTATACAACGAACGGGTTCACTTAATTTCTTGAATTTTGAACCTTAGAAAAAATAATTTTCAACAAATTTATTCCTGTTCTTCACATCTGTGAACATTTCTCGCCTTGATTTGAAAATTTCCAATCAACCCTGTGAAGCTGGCATCATCCGACTTCATTTCCGGCAAATTTTGCTCATGTCCTAGGAAATTTCATCACTTCACCAAACTTAGACGTTTTTCCTAAGGAAGAACATTTTGCGCCTTAGAAAAATTTAAAATCACTTAGCACGTTTTGCACCCTTGCCTTAGAAAATTTTATGCATCTTCATCACTTAGCCAGTGGTGAAATTTTTTTTTTTTATTAACTCACTGATGCAATTTAATGTCCATTGCCTTGGGCGCATTTTACCTTTCATGAGGAATATACTTCTTTTAAGTTCCAATGCCTAGCACAGTTTACCTCACATTATGAACCTTGGGTGCAATTTGCATAGTGTAAAGGATAAGCCTCCAACGCCTTAGCAATATTTATTCACCACCTTATGCATCTTGGGCGCATTTAGCACCTTGAGGACGATAAAACATCCACGCCTTAGTCACTTTATTTCAACACCTTCACTTTGGGTGCATTCTAAAAGGGAGAGGAAAGTCAACATCCTTTTGTCTTCTTCCTAGCTTGCATGGCGCATTTCTTATGTCATGAAGGATGGGCGCATATCATGTGTAAAGAAGGATGAACTTTCAACGCCCAACATGTGACCTTTGAGCTCCCTTGTTTTTGTCCTTACATGCCCTCATTTGGGCGCATTTTGCCTATAGTGGAGGATGAAACCTCTTTGACTTTTGACTTTTTTGTAGCTTTCTTCTAACTTTGGCGCATTTCCTATGTGCTAGAGGATTTTTAAATTCGTCTTTTCCATGCTAAGTTGGGCGCATTTTGCATGTCCAAGAGGATGAAAGTCTTCAACGCCACCTTGACCACCTTTGACTTCTTCAACTTGGCGCATTTCAAAGGGGGTGGAGGATATCTTCATTACTTAGAATTTTTTTTTTTTATCATTTTGCTTGTGAGGAGGGCGCAAATGAAGGCAGGAGTAGGATATTTAACACTTAGGAAATTTTTTAAACATATCCACCTTGTATGGGCGCATTTAGGGGTGGCAGGTGGATTTTACCAACGCTTAGATTTCTTTATCACCTACTTGTTCCTCCTTGGGCGCATTTGAGAGTCAAGCTAGACTGATCTTCATGCCTTAGAATTTTCTTAACCTCTGCACCTTGCATGGGCGCATTTTGATGTATGAGCAGGATGAACTCCAACATTTAAATATTTTCTTGACTTCCAGCTGAAGATGGGCACATTTCCTGGGTGCTGCAGGATGAAACTCATGCCTTAGCCATTTTTCCTGACTTCTGCCAACTTCTCTGTGTCCTGCTATTTATAGTAAGTCCTCTGATTTCCATACTTCTGAAGCTCAGATCAATTTGAAATTTTAAACACAGGAGATTTATAACCTTGTCGACCTGTTTATACTGCCATCCTGAGCTGACCTGCTATTTTTAGCCCATTTCCGAAGGTGGTTTGCTATTTATAGTAACTGCTTGTTTCTGAGACCTCCACAGCTCCGTTTGACTTGAAATTCGAATGGCGTGCTCCTCACCACGTGACCTGCCTGTTGGCACTGGCGCCTACTACTGGTTTACTATTTTTAGCCAGTTTCTGGAACGCCTTACTATAAATAGTAAGTGCTCCTTTTGCCTTCAAATTTTACCGGTGGATAGCTTGAAAGATACTGATCGCAGTGGGATATACCGGTTTTCGAAAATTCTGACTTTTTACCCCTCTTTTTGGGTCCCGAAGTTGGAAACCCTAATCTGAATTGCATGCATATCAAACGACCCCCGTTTGACCTTGTTTCTGTTGCACTTTGCCCAGTTTGTGATTCTGAAGTGCTAGGAGGCGGCTGCCAAAGTGCATCTGCTAAAAATAGCAAGTTGTTGAAGAAGTGATTATCTCACTTTGCATGTCACATCACTGCGAAGCTCTCGAAAAATCCATAAGGAATATGCAGACATGCAAAGAAAACCCTGACATGCAAACCCTAAAAAATAGCCTCTGAAGGCTGAACTCTGAAAATCATTATCCCATTTTGCATGTTATATCATTGCGAAGGTCTCTGAAAACCCAGAAGGAATCTCCAGACATGCACTGAAAAACTTTGCATATAACCCCTAAAATTTGTTCTGGAAGTTGGACTACTAAAAATAGCAAGTTGTCTGTTCTGGCCCAAAATTTGCCAGTGAGCAGCCTGATGTGCTCCGGATGCAGCGTGACTGTCGGAATTTCAAGAATGCTGAAAGAACGCCTTGAATTGCACACTTACTAAAAATAGTAAGTAGCCAGAATCTAATGAAATTTCAGTGGAAACTAGCTGGGAGCACGTTGACAACAACATGAAGCTCAGATTTCAATTTATTCACTCAATTTGACCCCAAATTGACCAAAGAAACGCAAACCCTAATTCTCAGACTTGGCCAAATTTCACATTTAAATCCACTGACGGGCACATCCCCGGAAAGCAGGGAGCAAAAAAGACACAGAGAGAGAGAGAGAGACAAAACCAAAGCCAAAAGACGAGGAACGAGCAAAAATTAGAGGGGGGGGTCCCCATTTTGAATGGGGTGATGTGTCAAAAGGTCACAACACTCTCTCTTAGGTGACCTTATTCTGTTCAGGAGCTCTTCCATTTTAATTGCTAGGTTAGTGTCATCCTCCTGATCTCTCCTTGTTGCGCTTGTGAGCCAATTTGGGACATTCTGCTGAGCGTTATAGATAATAAGCGGCTGCTCCTCTGTTGCTTCAACTCCATGAACTTCCTCTTCAGCAACATTTGGCTGAGGCTCATGCATTTCCATATGTAGACTATCCTCTTCAAGACCTCGAACTTCAAGCTCCATAATGTCTTCGTCCTCAAAGGCTGCCTCAAGTGCACGATCCAAGCGAATGTCTGTTTACATTTCCTCACCTTCATCTAGCTGGTTGGCACTCTCAGGATCATTGGCGCTCTAACTATCAAGCTCTCTAGACAAGGGTTGGTTGACTTTTTCAATTTCTTGCTCTTCATTCTCTCCAATCCTCTGATTTGCAAACATTGAAACTTCATGTACGCTGGAGGATTGAGCCAACAACTGTGTAGGCGATGCCTCCTCCGTCCTCTGAGGGTCAGGCTGAATTGGTTCTTCCTCTTGTTGTGGCTCCGCAGCTTGGGCGATTTGTTTCCTCCTCTTCACTGACATCGGTGGCCTTCGATCGCCCATGAGATTGTATGTGAGGGCAATTGATCTTCTCTTTAGCCCGTGAACATGCCCATCTACCCAGCTCCTTGTGAAAGTCAAGACAGGCATAGACAAAGTGTCTAAGTCTGTGATTTCCGGCCCTACCCAATCAGGTGGTGGGATTGGTGTGTCCTTTATTGATCCATAATCCGGGTGAGTAAGTCTGGCATCTTCATCAACTTGATCCGGAACCTGGACAACCTCACACTCTCTTATCAACTTTAGAGGCAATCTGGAGAACATCCTCCTGATTTCAGCCTCATCCCCTGCATTTGCCCAAAATTTTCTAAATGAGCTTTGTGCCTATATTCTTCACCTTGCACAGTTCCAATCTTCCTCTGAGGATCAAAGTTTTGTCGGCTGGTGTGGAGAGTGAGGTACTAAAATTGCAATTCATCCTCCGCTTCCTTGGCTGCCTGCAAAGAAGGGCACTCCTCAAGCGAATTTCCCATAACAATAGGAAAGTGCAATCCTCCTTTCTTTCTCTTCCTTATGATTTTGTCATAGGCCATGAGTTACCTAGACACTTCCAGCATCACCATCCTATCTGTGGGATATCTCGGCAGTCGGTAGGTATATGAGTGGAACCCAGACAGCCTTATATAAGTGAACTTCGGGAATTGGGTAAACCAAAACCCGTACTCTTCAATTAGCTCTTGTGCTTCCTTGGATATCCTTTGCTGCGTTCTTCGTTGAAGAGTCCTTGTGATATGCATGGTGAAGGCATCGTTCACTCTTTTGAAGTGGGAGGTACTCGTCAGATGTACCTGCAAGCTTCATGAATTTTGAATTGACTAGGACCACAGCCAATCGGCTCCTGGTATGTCAGCCCCTTGTATTTCGTCATTCAAGCCAGCATATAAATGACATACGAGCTCATGTAGAATGTCTTTGTTCTCCTCAGGTTTCTAAATTGTTCATCAATATTGTTGCTGATCATCTGCGCCCAATCCACATATTCTTTCCCCTCCAGCACCACGCTGATGTAAAAGAACATCCACGGCTCAAAAGCATACGCCTGTGGGCTGCCATTCACTCGGCTGAGCATCATGATCAAATCACAGTATTCCTGCTTCAACTCCTCTGAAATAATCTGTTTTGGCAACTTGGCGCCAGGAGGCTTAGGCTTCCTCATCCATGTTGTGTTGATCCTCTTAGCACACTTATCAAAGGATGAAGCATACATTTTGTCAGCTCTCTCCTTGGACTTGTACAGCATTTTGTCCATTGCTGGAATCCAAAACGCTTCTCCAATGGTCTCCGGTGCGAAGTTGGCCAGAAACATGCCATCTGGAGAAACAATTGTCCGGTGGTCTGAATTGTAGTAGTTCGCACATTCCATTATCAACTCTAAACATCGGACTGCTGGTGGAAAACCAACAGCTGCATACAACCCGCTTCTCACAATGTTGTGCGAAGTCACCGATGGAGGATAACCACCCTGCCCATAAATCTTCTCTTGAAGGCCTTGAGGTAGAATGAACCAAGATTTGTATCAGTTAAACCTCCCAGCTTCGACATGAACTTTGATTTGGGGATGAATGACTTCTTCAGTTGTTTGATTATCGCCTGCCTGGAGGCATTCTCCTTGCCAGCTTCAGCATTCCCAGCTTTGGCTGCAGCCTTGCTTGTTCTGGCAGCATCTCCTCTTCTTTCAGCCATCTGCAAAATAAAAATCAAGCATTATAATTCTAACTTCTTAAAAATAAAATACTGCGAGATGGCTGGCAAGTGGAGTTGGCTTCAAAAATAAAAAACTTCAGCATTAAAACTTCAACTCCAAACCTCGAGAATTATAACACTGAAAATAAAACTTCAAGCTTCAGCAACTTGCAGCAATATTACTTCCAGCACTTCGAAAAATCAAGGCCCAGCACTCTTACTTCGGAATTTTCTTCTTCTCAGCACTCACTTTCAGCTCTAGCACAATCTCAACTTCAGCAACTTAGAAAAATAATTCGACTCAGAAATTTCTCACTTACTTCAGCAATCACTTTCAGCCTCAGCACAATTTTCAACTCTGCAACTCTGTGAAGAAAAATGAATAACTTCAGAGTTTTTATAACTGAAAGCAGGCGCCCAGTTTAGCAGTCGCCATTAATTCACTTCCCCATCACTTAGAAATTTTCTAACTTGGGAGAGAATATTCTCAGCTGTCATAGAGTCGTCATAGAAATTTGCTATTATTGGAGATTCTTTCCTCGTTCGAATTTAAAATTTCCCTCCTCGACTGCCAGTTATTTTTAGTTGACTGAAGTAATTTTGCGAAACTTATTAAAATTACTCCAGCATAAAAATTTATTTTCGAACAATGGCGTATTTAAAATTTGAAATTTAATTTCAACGCCTTTTATTTCACTCGATAAATTTTATTTTCTTTCCTTCGCCAGTGCCTTAGAAAAATCCATATTTTGCCCGAAAAATCATCAAACGTGAGTTCCAGTATTTAAAATCGCTAGGTAAAATTATTTTCCTTCCAAAATATTTTCCAAAATAAAGTTTCCCCTTGATAAATATCTCTCGATTTCAAAATTTCATGTGTCCAAACTGAAGGGGGACGTTTAATTTTTTTAACTTTGGAAAATAATTTTAATCAAACTTTATTTAACTTCCAGCCTGGGGCGTTTTTTTTTAATTTATTTGCCTAGACCAAATTTTATTTTATTTCTAACGCCTTGGAGAAATTTCATCACTCAATCTTATAAAAATTTCCATTTGATTTTTCATGCCAAGCGTAAATGACTTCTCTAGCTCTTAATTTTCAATTATAAAATAATTTTCAACTCTCCACCAAGCTGGCGCATTTCACCCCTTAGACATTTAATTTTATCTCCAATCCTCAACTCCTGAGTTAGGCGCATATGGGGGTGTCACTTTTAATTCACACGCCCTAGTTTTATTTCCATTACTTTCTTCCTTCAAGCTGAGGCGCGTATGATGCACTAAGCCTTCAATTTGCAAGACTTAGGAAATTTCTAGCCTCATCCCCTACATTTGATGGGTGTAACTCCAGGATTCAACGCCTTTTAAACCTTCCCAACTCAACTCCTTCAAAGTTGGGCGCATTTCAGCCCCCAGGCTTCCACTTTACATGCCTTAAAAAGATTTTAAACACCTCTCATAGCTGGGCGCATATGAGGGTGTGTGCTTTTAGTTTCAACGCCTTAATCACATTCCTACTTCCTCAATCAGCTTGGGCGCATATAGGGGGGGGGCCTTCTTCAAATCCCTGCGCCTTAGAATACTATAGTCACCTTCTACTCTTCTTCACAGGCACATGTGAGAGTAGTAACTTTCAGCCTTTTCAATCAAGCAAATTCAATCAATTCCTTAAGCCAGGCGCACTCAAGGGGGTCTCCTAATTTTTATTACTTAGAAAAATTTCCAACATTTCCCTGCCAAGGGCGCATATGACATGAGTAGCCTTGAGTTTCAACACCTTAGAAAATTCAGACTTAGAAACTTTCAAACTCCTGCGCACTTGACCCTCCCTTCTTCCATTTTGCATTATGGCGCATATAGGAGGGGAAGCTTCAAATTTTGGACACTTAGCTACATTTCTCATCCATCTCCATGTTAAGGCGCATATGGGGTAGGGAGCTTCCAATTTGTCACACTTAGTAAAATTTCAAGTGTCTTCAAGCTTGTAAAGGCACATATGACATGGTGAGCTTCAAGTTTTAATAACTTACAAAAAATCTCTAACTCTTCCTCCAAGGTTGGGCGCATTTGGAGGGGTGTGCTTTAAATTTAAATGCCTTAGTGAATTCATCACCCTCTCCTTCCTTAAGGCGCATTTGAGGCATCATACTTCAAATTTAAGTGCCTTAGACAAATTTTCAATCTCCTTCTTTGAGTTAAGGCGCATTTGGAGGGTCCTTCTTCAAATTTGAAACACTTAGAAAAATTCTCAAATCCTTCTTCTCCTTAGGCGCAAACAAAGGGTCAAGCTTCAAATTTTAAACACTTAGTAAACTTTCAATCACCCTCTCCTTCTCTAGGCGCATTTGAGGGGGTCTACTCCAAATTTGCAACACTTAAACTTTTAGTCACCCTCTTCACAAGTCAAGGGCGCATTCAAAGGGTTGAGCATTTAATTTACACGCCTTAGAAAAAATTCATGCCATCTTCAACTTCAAGGGCGCACTTGGAGATCTCTGCTTCAAATTTTGATGACTTAGGAAAAATTTCAACAACCTTCAGCTCCCAGGGCACATATGACCATGCCTTCTTCAAATTTCTCAGACTTAGAAGAATTTTCATCATCTCCAGGTAGCTAAGTCGCATTTCTCATGTTGGACTTCAAAATTTCTTAGACTTAGTGAATTTCATGGTTTCGTCTGATTTGGAGGGGTTTATTCACGTTAGCCCTGGCTTGCCCTAACTTTCTATTTTTAGAAAGTTTCCCAAATTTTGCGTTTTGAACTGATTTCTGGTTCCAGAAGGCTTGATTTTTTGCTTTATCTCGAACCTCGTGATGTGATGAACTGCTGGCGTTTGATGTTTGCCTGTACCTGCTATTTTTAGCAACTTGCTAAAAATAGTAACTACTCAGAATGTGCTCAAACTTTGCGTGTTGATTGCCTGAAGGACGTCGATCGTGGTTGGATGATGCTTCTGCATGACTGTCGTGCTTCACCCTAGATTTTAGGAAACCCTAATTCCTCTGCTCAGGCGTACTAAAAATAGTAAGTGTTTGCTTTTCGAATCTCTGCAACTCCGTTTGACTTGAAATTCGCACCATGGGGTCTTCATCACTTATTTGACCTATTCATATCGATGCCTCGCACTAACCTGCTATTTTTGGCATGTTTCTAGAGGTGGTTTACTATTTATAGTAACTGCTCAGTTTCATAACTTCCACAACTTCGTTTGACTTGAAATTTGAATGTTGTGATCCTCATCGGTAGCCCTACCCGTTCACACTAGCGCCTGATGCTGACTTACTATTTATAGCCTGTTTCAAACGTGGCTTACTATAAATAGTAAGTGCCCCGATTGTCTTCAAATTTTACCAGCGGACTCCTTGAAAGATGTTGATCATGATGGGATACCTTAGTTTTTGGAAATTTTGGCGTTTGACCCCTCATTTTGGGTCTCGAAGCTGGAAACCCTAATTCATCTTGCATGTGCTTCAGATGAGCTCTGTTTAACTACATTTTTGTTGCATGTCATCAGGTTCATGATTCTAAAGTGTTGGGTAGCTACCAGAGTGAACCTGCTAAAAATAGTAAACGGTTGAAAAAGTGATCAACTAGCTGTCGGATGAATTTGCATGTCACACTACCTGAGAGATCTTGAGAAACCCAAAAAAACCTAGAAAAATCATCAACATGCAAGCACTGGCTAAAAATAGCAAGTTCTAGAAAAGTGACCAACTCTGCTTGCACGTTAACTCGTTGCGAAGCTCTCGGAAAACCCAGAAAGATTATGCAGACATGCACTGAGAAATCTCGCATGCAAACCCTAAAAATAGCCCTCGAAGGCAAAACTGCTAAAAATAGCACATTGTTTGTTTCAGATCAAATTTGGCAGGGAGGTAGCTTGTAGTGTTCAAAGTGCAGCGCAGTTGTCAAATTTTGAAAATCTCAAGAAAACAAACCCCCAATTGACACTTACTAAAAATAGAAAATTGTCAGAATTCAGTGAAAATTTAGAGGGAGCCTGCTTGAAGTATCCTGATAGCAATGCTAAGCTCAGAACTCGACTAGCCAACTCAATTTGACCTCAAAGTTGTCTAAAGAATGTAAACCCTAATTCATTAGAAAACGCTCCAGACTTGGCCAAAATTCAAACCTAGGTCAAATGGTAAGTACATCACCAGACAGAAGGAACGACAGAGAGAGACAGACCGAAAAACCCAAGCCAAAAGACCCGAATGAAGCAAAAATAAGGGGGTCCCCGTTTTGAATGGGGCGATGTGTGAAAAAGGTCACAACAAGACCAAGGGTGTCTTGAAGTCAAACATGGATCCTTAGATTATTGGGGAATCTTTATGTCCTTGTATGGGTTGAATATGTTTGGTAAGTTTAAGTATGCATCTATACAAATTCAAGTCCTTTATAGTATGATAAACACCAACCATCCAAAAAATTTAGGACTTCCATATGCAAAAGCCTCAAAGGGTGAAGTGAAGCTACATAAGGGGCATATCAATGCAAATGGCATCCCTGAAGGATGGAGAGTTGACTGGATGCAAAGTGTTGCTCCCAAACTCTTAGAAACAATTAAACTAGTCGAATTGTTAGAGGAAACTAAATAAATATTCTTGCTAGAAATATGTCTTTCAGACCCCCTATGAATACAAATCCTTTTGAAGATCAATTTCATTTTGCCTTATCTTCTTTTAGAGAAAGACCAAATTCTGCTTCCTCAAGTAGAAGAAAATCTCAACTTTTGTTGAAGTTGAGGATGAGCCAATCAATCAAGGTCATGATCCATCTAGAAAACAAAAGGGTAAAGAAAAAACTGATCTGCCATCCTGTCGACTGATTCATACCTTACCTAGAGAAAATACAATGGGACGGTATAAAGATGGAGAAGTTTCTCTCTATAAAGGTGGCAGATGGCCTGTAAGAGGAAATTAAAAAGCTCATGATGGATCTATAAATATGTTTCAGTATGCTTCAAAGCTTGTCAAAGCAGAAGAAAAGGAACTTGCTTTAGATTTCAAATACGGGAATTATTTCTCTAGATTTTCTGATCATTTGCAAGAGAATCTAGATGATATGTGTAAAGATATTTTGTATATCAAGCATAGCATAGACAACTTAGACAAGAAAATTTCAAAAGTAGGGAACATTGTTATAGATAATAGTTCAAATATCCTAGTGTTAAAAAGGATTATTCAGAGGTTTTAGTTAAAACATATCAAGAAATTTTCTCTATTGTTTCCACTTTTGTCCAATTTTCTCAAATCTCTCATTCCTATGAGAAAAAATTGTCAAAATATTCAGATACCAATTTCCTATTCATAATTTCAAGAAATTTCCCTATACACGCCTAGTATCTAAATATTTATCATCTAAGATATTAAAGCGAATATTTCAAGCATGGATTAGTACTTTCATCATAGTTGGTAATGATACTGTAAATAGTGTCATTATCTACCTAGTTAGCTAATCACCTTTCTAGGATTGACCTATTCACACCTAGCTTAAGTTTACTTAGGCTTCTTTTGCTTTTGTCTCACTCCATAGCATTGAGACATGTGTCCTCATGACTTGAGACACCTATCAACATTTGCTCACCCACTTGTCAAGTGAGCTCACATGTGTCCCACCTTTGGAGGGGTAGTTAGAGTTTCATTCCTACCTTCTCACCTCCTCATCCCTGCCTATATATGCAAGGCTTGATCATTGTATTATACACTCTTCATTTCATATTTGATAGACATACTATTGTGCATATTTTATTCACTTGTGGAAGTTGTTTCATGCTCTCTTTGATCTTGGCACTTTCCAACATGGTATCAAAGCTATGAGAGCATGCTCCTTCCCACATTGAAGTGACTCCCGTACATAGCCCTATCAACAGAGCGTCATAGAGCCAAACGGTCAACGCCATCACATTCAGAAGGCTCGATAAACAAAAAATACCTTTTATTTTGACAATTTTGATAATTTTCATTTTTTGCACTTTTTTGGCCATTGTGCCAAGTTTCAAAAATTTGTAAAAATACCTCATCTGCTCGTTAGGGTAGATATTTTGCATTTTGCAAGTTTTTTGGCCATCTTGGCCTCTTTGTAATCTCACAAGAAATCTTGGCCAATTTGGCCTATTGCATGTATTGTGGCCTATTTCGGTCTATTTGCAGATTTCCATTGGCTTTTGTAGGGTTCTTTGTCAAGGATTATTATTTGCAAAGTTTAACAAAGATCCTTAGTCGCAGCCTCTATTCACCTCCATCAACCTGCATCCATTGTAAGGTCGATCTCCATGCTCAGCAATAAGTTTTTTGAAAAGTCTTCACACACAAACTTCAAAAAGTTGCACTTGGTCAAAGACTCCCTGTACATTTTTCAACGACCAACTCCCTCTTGGTGAATGAGCTGGTCGACACTGAAACTCAAGGAGAACAAATGTATTAAAGGCGAAGTGACCATCCATCACACCAAGCATCGTTTTTTTTGGGGCAACAACTTTCTACTCTATAGATTTGGGCAAAATCCAGTGATCAACCTCTTTCTTTTGGTTATTACTGCCCACCACGAAGTCCTCATCAAATGCAAAGTCCTTGAATTCGCTAAAAGATAGTTGTGAACTCCTTCTAAGCAAGAAATTAGGAGTATGCACGTGTTACATTCAATGTTATAAAGGCTTGAGTAAACCAGCGGCCATTTGCAGATAGAAACAAACTGGAATTGACCTTCTTGGTTGGGCCACAAGTATATCTTGGTCCAGGTGCCTTGAGAGTAAAAGTTTTGGGCAAGCGCACTAATGATTTTATGTTTTAAACTTTTTCAGAGTTTTGTAACTGCAGGTGCGGTTTTTCCATGGTTTAATGTGCACTTTTTAACATGGTATATGTTGGTGTTTAAACTAGTTAGGAAGGCACATTGAGAAGAATAATGTTGGAGTTGTTACCAAAATCCTCCACCTCTCCATATGCATTGCAGCAAGCAAGGCCATACTGCAGGTATAGAGCAAGCTTTAACCTACTACTGTTGTGTTCACAAATTTGAGGGATCTCCTCAGACTCTCACCACTGGCTTCCTTTCTACCAACTATCCAACGACACGGCCTTTTTTTCCTAAGGCGTCTTCTTCATCTGCAATGCCTACCAACTCTTCTCTCTACATGCAATCATCAAGGACTCTCCCGCATTCTCCATCACACTTCCATCATCCTCATCAAAGCATGATTCTACATTTGTTCACTACCACGGGCTTGTTGGAGATTACATTCTCTGTAGAGGCATCGTGCTCTATCCATAGTTTGCTACCCACTTTGCAAAGGACTCCTTTATTAGTCTCCCACTCCACCGACTTAGTCAACATGCAATTTGAGAGCTCTTTGCCAGGCAACCTCTTCAACTCCACTTAGTCCACTTTTTTTAGCATTATTTATGGATGCAACCCTTTCACCAAGGAAGAAAGCACACCAAATGCCAAAGGACATACAAGCTTTTTTACCAACGGCATGTAGTTAGCAAAAATTCCTATTAGTTTTATTTTACTTTTTTGGTAGTCGGCATAATTAGTTTATCAAATGTAAGTTGTTGCTCTTGGTAGTTGCCAATGGTTGGAAGTCCTCAACAATTGTTGGCCACTTTAAATATTTCTATTGTACTTGTGAAAGGGGACCACATGTTTTGAGATTCTGTGATGTCCCCACTCTAGTCAGTGTTCAGGTGTAGTAGAGTTAGCCTTTTTATTGGACCCTCGTGGGCTGACAGGACTTGGTTAGAGGGTCAATGTCCGTTTTGGTGGGGTTTTCCATTCCCACCCCTTTCACCTCAATATTGGTACCAGTGCAAGCAGATGGAGTTCAGTGTTCATCAGCTTCTGACGGCACCACATTATACTAAGTATAGAGGAAGTTATGAGTAATTCACAGTGTTCCACGGGGTTTCGAGGACGGGGATGGGGGGACGGGGGGGACGCGTTTCGGGGACGCAGGGACAAGGGGTCTAAGTTTTGGGGCGGCGGGGGGCCAGCGGGGGGGCGGCAGGGTGCTGAAATACATATAGTACTTGAAAAAATAGTTATAAAAATATCTATAAGTATAAGAATTATAGATCTTGGAGACAACTAGGAGTCCCTAGCGTCTTGAGAACACCGGCATCCTCAAAGTCCTAGTGGCGTCTTGGAGACAGGTGGTGAGTGCGATGGTGGCGCTAGTGGTGGGATGGTGGGGGGATGTCCCCCCCAAGTCCCCAAGTCTCTGAAACGTCCCCCTCTAGGAAACGCGGGTTTTTTTTGGGGGGGGGACGCGTCCCCATGGAACAATGGTATTTCAATGGTTAAGTTATGTATTTAACTTAAAGGGTTAAATATAAAGTCAAATTGACTTTATAAGGAAAACGCCACTTAAATATAATATAAAGTAATTAAAAGTTTATAAAGTGATATTAAAATCACTTAAATCCCCAAGAAAGTGCGCCCAAGTATTTTTGGAGAAAACTATGGAAAAGAATTAAAATACATTTAAATGTATTTTAAAGAGGAAATCCATACTTCTTGAAACCCGTGCCTTTTTTAGAGTATAAGGCATTTCATTGCAAGTCAACCTAATATCTTATTATCATTTGACATTGCAATTTTCTTTCTCTGTGAATTGTCTGAGGACAAGGGTTACAAGAAAACTCCATTGAAGAACGAAGAATCTTCGTTGGATCTGTGATTGTGAGGCTGTGAGACACTAGCTGAATGATTGCCATTGATGAGAGCTTCAATCAGAAGTTCTTCTGGGCCAAATCAATATATATTTGATCTACTATTCAATATACAGTTGCAAGAGAGGGTTAACAGTTGGGGATCTTCAATCTTCTGCCATACCAGCTTCAGAGGTGTTAGAGTTGCCAAAGGCCGTACATATTCCCTTGTTTTGGCGTGTTTCTCCAAAAGAGGCATGGCTCCTTTTGAGGCAAAACGCCTCCATTTTGGCTTGTTTCTCTGTTGCATCTTGGGTGTCCCACCTTCTCAGTTCATCTTCTTTAGTTACTTTGCAGGAGAACTCAGATATGAGGCGCAAGTGTGCATTTAGACCATTTCCAGCCATTGTTGACTGGCAAGCTTCACATTTTCTTATTTAAATAATCTGGAGGACTTCGGTACGTTTGATGTTTGTAAATTCATTGTATGTATTGCTAATGATGATTTACAGTACCTATTAAGCAATTATTTCTTGCATTTTACTTTTATGAGCATTTATATGTTGTACGCCCCTTCTCTTTTGTCTAGAAAATTTCTCTAAAACACTAAAAAACACAAAAAGATAAGCTAAAACTACAAGGGTTTGAGTTGGAGCCAGCTGGGCTCTTCACAGATTCCCTAAACTATTTTGTATAAGGATATGAATGAAATACATTGAGATATGTTTATGCAATGGTTGGTATGAGTTCTTTGTAGTTTTTGGTATTCATTTATTTTGTTTACTCGGGTATATTCAAGTATATTGAATTAGGCAACAGATATTTGACGCCATTGCCTACAAGATGTTGGGTTTAGTACAAAATCAGGTTGGTGAAAATGGCCATATAAATAGGGAAGTCAACAGAAGAAGCAATGCAATCTAATGAAGAAAGAGAAGATGACCTTACACAAGATCTTGTAAATTTGTGGGACATATCCACGAAGGAGCACATAAGGAGGGAAGCTGTGAGGAGACAAATACCACAAAATGAAATTTGGGATAACCTGCAAGTAAACGAAGAAGTAGATCATCTCTTGAACTATCTTCCAAGACTCCTTGCATGACATTTTATAATTTTACAAGATTTGTGTGCAAAAAAAGAACAAGAAAAACGTTGTCAACAAATACTCCAATGCTACAAAGAAAGGAATCGACGAGAAGAACACAGCACTAACCGATGACATAATTCTTAGAATTAATGTCGTTACATCAGAAAAAGGATGGGAAAGGATTACAAAGCAGTCATGAGCCATTAGAACAAAAATTCAAATAGTCCCTGAGAATAAGGGAAAAAAGGGATTGAAGAAGATTGACGGGAATAGTTGAAGAGACAGAATGGTTGTTAATCGAAATTTTCAGCCCATCTTGAGAATGAAGTAAAAGTCGATGCATCAATTGAAACCGTAGTCGAGAAAAGAAAAAGACTTCCACAACAAGAGAATACACAAAGGTAGAGTGGGAGGAAATAGAAAGGCATCTACCGCTCCCTGATGAAGCATACATGGATCTTGCTGGCCAAGCTAAGAAATCATCAATACAATCACCACTAGAAAGAAGAGTGGGAGGGAGAGTGCACGAAATCACTATTAGAAATCAATTATATATTTCCAACCCTTATTCTCTATGTTACCGGGTTCTTCAAAAAAGGACCTCGTGCTTGCTCCTGGAGCATTTGAGTACGGGAGTGGCTTGGGGAGCGCCCAGGCAGCCTCGGGTTCTTTGTGGGTCCTTCTTGGGCACTCCTAGGCACTCCCAAGGCGCTCCCAGGGTGCTCCCAAACACTCCCAAGCAGAAAATGTTAATTTAAATCACTGAAATTAATATGCTTGTGCAAAAAATTGTTAATTTCCTATCGTGCAATATTCTGCAACAATTTCTAGAAGAAGCATCCGAGTTTCTAGGAGGGTTGCAACCTATCATTGACTGATTTGATGCATCTAAACACCTCTGTACAACTTATTTTTCTATTTGTTCTGGCCATACCTATACTGAGTTTGAGCCATATATCAATCAGGATCATCCTTTTTTTGTTGCAGCAGTTTGTGATCTGTTTTAGCTTGGGTTTCAAATTAATTTCAAAGGTATTATTTCATTATCAGCTTCCTAAATGTTGCTTGTCAATTTAGTGGATTTATAAAATATTCATTTCAGTATAAACATTGACATCAATCCAATATTGTAATAACTAGATGGTTTACCATTAGATCCCTATTATCATTGTAAGTTTGTAATTGTAATGATCTTCATTTGAATCGTGACTTTAGACATATATGATATATGACATAATATTGAAATTTTGAACTATCAATTGGCATTTATCTTTATCACTACCATTGATCAATGATTCAATGATGAATTGATGACTAATGTTTGATGAAGTATACTATATCATACTATCAAATGTATTTACAATTCTATATGTTTTTAATTTTTTTGCATATAATATATATATATATATAAAACAGCCGTACCCAAACATACCGTACCCAAGGAAAAAAAAACCGTCATACCGGTGTACCTATATCCTATACCCGTTCCCATACCGGAACCGGCAACTTAGCTTATTCTCAATGGAGATTGAATTCTTTTTCCAGTTGTGGTCGGCTTTGGCTGCCACTAGCCAACCCGGACCTAACAATGTGTCATATGCTTTCTTCCTTAATGAAATTACCATAAAGTTCAACAAAAATGCTTGGGTTCTGATAATTATATTTTGTCCCATTAAAACTCCAAGTACCTTAATACCTTGTTGATCTGCACCCGCCAGTTGAAAAGTTGGCAGTGAAATGGTTGACTTGTCGAGACTTCTCCAAGTGTCTTCTGGAAGTACACTCACACTAGGACCGCCAACAACAATTGTATTGGTGAGATTCCTTCCAAGGGTCTCCAAATTCACCACTATTGGTTTCTTTGTCATGTTAATTGTCAATAACACTGGATCAATCACTCAGTCGCCTAAGAGTGGAGGTTCAATTATTGGTTCTTCATTCTCATCAGATTCTAATTGGGTTGTAGCATGCACGGTCTCATTCTCCCTCGATACAATAACATTTCGAAGTTCAAGAATACTTTGTAATAAATCCATTACTTTAACTAGTACAATACCTTGAGCCTTGAAGTACTTGTGCAATATTTTTCTCGGATTGTAATTGGTTTGTTACCATACTTGCATTTACAATTGAGTGGCATTGTTTGTTGTCCACAACATTCTCCACTTTGGCCCTTGCTTCACGAAGCCTTTCTTTTTTTGTGCACGGGTCCAGATACACAAAGTTCTTTTCTCAAGCACGAGTAATGGCCAGTACTTCATTTTTCCTTACATCAATCATGTTGATACTAGCCTTTTGCTTCAAACATCTGGTGTCTTTGAGATTTCAAGGTCCACACCATTTGCACAATAATTGCACTTTGTCATTCTTGTTATGCAGTCTCTTGCAAAGTGTCCGCATTTGCTACATTGTCAGTATTGTATGATAGGGCATCCTTTGGGGTCATATTGTATTTGGCTTTGTCCTCCTCTCTAATTTTGATAATTGCCTAGAGATGCATTTTTTGGCTTCGATGGAGTGGGGACTCCTCTCCCTATATAAAGAGTATTTGTGTACTCATCTTCAAATTGTATGGGCACTCCTTTATTGAATGACCCATAACCTGGAAAATCTCACAAAACATCTTTTTAGGACAATTACCTTTTGTGTGCCTCTCAATTTTGCACTCAATACACCATATCTTTTTGTTGGTTTCTTTCTTTGCCTTCAATTCTTTCATCATTTGGAGCATGTCCCTCCAGAGTGCTTGTATCATTCCTGATTCGTCATCACTATTGTCATCCGAACTTCAATCTTCCTCTGTTTTTCTTAAATTGCATGAGGACATGTTATCTTCACTTTCTATGTTCATCACTTAATTGTAAGCATCGGTGTATGATGACAAAGGCACAACTTTCATTTTCTTCCATAATGAAGGGATTAATCCTTCAATGAACCATCTTTTCTTTAGTCCATCGGTCGGCTGGTTCTCTAATTTCACCAATAATTCCTTGAGCCTATGATTATAGGCTTGCACATTCTCACACTTCCCTTGTTTGGTATTGTAGATCTCCACCACAATTTCATTGTTGTCTCTTAGGAGATTGAATTCCTCTTGGAATGCTCTTTTCAATGCATCTCATGTATTCTTATGAGTTGTTTCCAATTTTGTGTACCAATCTATGGATATCCCTTTAAGAGTTTTTGGAAATGCTCTCAGCCAATACGCTCTATCATCCTAACCGTTTGCTAACCAGATTGTCTCACATGTCTTACAATGCCTTATAGGGTCCTCCAACCCATTTCCAATGAACTTTGGAAGTTTTTGTTGCTATACATTTGGACTTGTTGGGGGAGTCACCATCTTACCTCCCTGTTGCGCCTTTTGTGATGATAACCTAGAGATTTTTTATTCATACATTCCAGTGCTTTTCCTGCACTCTTGGACATGTCGCAATCCTTCACTTGTCCCTATTTAGCGTTCATCATCTTCGGGTTGCCTTTGGGGTCCTTTTGATGCTCCCTTTGTCCTGGTGTTATCGGCTCTAATCTTTCAACATTTAATTCTTCCATTCATTGGCTATCTACAAATATTGCTTTCAATCTATCCCCCTCTTTTAAGAGTAGTTGTCATCCTTGATAACACTTAGTGACAAGGTGAAAGATGGTAAATAATGTAGTGCAGGCCTTGTTGCATCATGGCATTCTCTCGGATGACAAGGTTGCACCCTTAGTGGGAGTCAAAGCGGGTGTGTTATTGATGCTTGGACTCTTAAAGCTGGGCTAGAGGAGCTGATGAAGATCACAGACTAAAAGAAAGGCTGGAAACACATGCTGTCACAAGTTTGTAGCCAGGCCAGGCCAGAAGAACCAAGAACGGTATCATCCACCAATGCAAGTAATCAGGAGGACCCTTCTCCCCTACCGTTAACTGTTAGCTGAAAATGAACTGATAACAACTACAGGAAAGCATTTAGCTCTAACACCAAGCATGTGTACGGATTGGATGATCTCCATTAGATAAATTCCAAGTATAGCTATCTTAACACATACCATATTGCTGTATGAAAATCAAACCTTTGCAGCCTCATGTAACTAGGAAAATCACTGCAAAATGTCAAATCACTAATTGTAAATTCTGCAGAAGAAGAATATATAGCTTCCCACACACTGAAGCAAAATACAATGATATGAGCACTCACATTTCATAAAAACATCAAAAAAGCAAAAGCATATACACACCATATTCTATAAGCATATTCTTGGTAAAATATAAACTTATGGCTACTAATTTTAATTATGATGATAACTATCATAATAAGCATCATTAGGTATATCGATACCTATAATTGCTCGTATATGAAATGATGACATACAAAAAGAAAACATGTTGGTGATAAATCACATTATTGAAAAATATCATTTCAAAAGGATTACAGAGTATGCACCTGTCCAAGTTGAAACATAGTGTTTGCATAATCTGGATGATTAAGACCTAAAATGCGCCTCTTGATCTGCATAAGGTAAAATGGCACACAAGAATTAAACTGAACTGACCAATAGAAAACTTGCACTTGAAACATTATGAAATTTGTACTCAAAAAGAAAAATTATTTTAAGTTGAGAATGCACCAAACAGATAGAAGTTTACACTGGCAAATATGAAACACACACCTTTAAAGCCCGCTGGAGCAAAACACATTACAACAAAACAGAAAAAACAAGGTCAGGTAAAAGTATATAAGTTCATATGGAAATTAAGACATTCCACAAAACATACAATAATCTTCAAAACTTGTGCATATTACTCAAAATCAATCTTAATTATATCACAATATGTTGCAGCCTTGCAGGTACTAGGATAAATGCAAGTTGCAGTTGTAAGAAAAAAAAACATTGAGCAGCATGAAACAGAAAAATCTAACAAATCAAGTACATTAAATAAATGTAAATTGCAGAGACAAACAACACTTTTTTGTCAAAATGGAAAACATGGCAAGGTTTTCGAGAAGAATTCTTTACACAAAAGAATAGTGAACAAATTTACCCAATCAAAGTGATCAATTTTTGTCTCTAAAGAATCAAAATACGCAACTAGACTTGAGCAATGATATTTTATCAATGGTACACGGGGACACTTCCCCTGGGGTTTTGGCCCTCGTACCCGTCCCAAGGTCGTTCCAGGGACAGGGGACGCCTTGGGGACGTTTCCCAAGCATCCCCAAAATGTTTTTTTTTTTGGGGGACATTTTGGATTGAGGGGGTCATCTCGGGGACGGCAAGGAAACGGCCGGCCATCCCCGGGACGGTCGACTGTCCCCTTTTTCCAGCCACTTTTTACATAAAAAAAAACTCTGAAATTAAATTGATGAATAGCATGCTAGTTTGATGAAGCTTAGGAAATGCACTGTACAGGTCTGAAAAGCAAGATAATCACTAAGAAATCACAACCAACTCACTCCCAGCTTGCCAATACTGAACATAGGTTGTGAATATCAACTCCAAGTACATTCAAACTTCACCCAAACACCCTTGAAGGAGTATACATCAGTTTGGAAATTGTATTTCATTCATTTGCAGGTTTGTAGTGAAACTTCTAATGTATCAAACACAACAGGTCCCACTTATAGATTTCAAATTACTACAAATATACCTGCTGATTTATAATTGATATGCAATGAACAGCCAATATGAAACCCTATGACAGTGATTGCATTCAGATTTGAATAGTTTATGCTCACATACATCAAGTATAAATATTGATATGGCTGGAAATGAATGAATTGGACTCTCATATGTAAGTAATCAACAATTATGAAATCCTAAGGTGTCAAATACACTAAAATCTCAACTTGTAACCCTATAAAGGCTGATTTTATTTGATTTTGCAATAACTAGAACAATTACATTGACTGATAAACAAGTTGGAAACACAATTTCAGACTTACAACAATTAGAAATTTCACTCATGGTAGATCAATGACTGAAAAGGCTGATGGTATAGCTATCACACACCCAAGAAACCTTGTGAACAGCAAGAATGGCTGCTGGATATGACTGAAACAAAGTTATAACAACAGCAGTAATCCTTCCACCATGTAGATCACCTAGTATGACAAGGCAGCTGGCTGGTATAGGGCTTCAGATGATTGACTGTTTGACTCTATAATGTATACGTCAATATGATTAGTGATTACATTTGCAACTTTATCAATGTTCATTGTTATGATTATCATTACTCATATGAATATCTGAAATTTGAAATTTCCCTATATTTTTAAAATTTATCTATATATATAGTTGTCCCCTTTATCATCCCCTGCTGTCCCCAAAAATCCCCTAAAAAAATCCCTTCCCCGAAACGCGTTCCACCGTCTCGCTGTCCCCCCGTACCAGAAACTTGGTGGAACATAGTATTTTATCACAAAAATTGGCATGAGTTGAAACCTGGAAAGAATCTAATCTTCCATTTATGCACAAATGAAAAAGCGCACCATCATTACATTCAGCAACTTGCTCAAAGTGTAGGAATCCATCTGTATACAGAAGCAAAGTGCAGACACCTTGACCAGAGAACTTGGTCCAAGTAAGTTTGTTATATCTGATATAAGTTTATAACCATCAAAGGAGGAGATTAATGTTGTATCTGATATAAGTTTATAACCATCAAAGGAGGATATTAAATTTTTTAATGTAATGATAATATTTAGTATATATTTTGTAGTTGTCCAATACAATTTATTAAATCTAGGAACATTATAACCCACACATGCTTAATAAATAGGGCATTAATTAGTTATGTCCTAGTTACTACGTAGAAGTCTCATAAACTAGTTCTTTGCTCACTTGAGCATTGAAGGTTTAAATTTTCATTCTAATGGAATATATAAATTTATTTCTCCTTCTCTACAACTCTTGCATGCTTATTTTATATTTATCTTCATTCTAATAATTAATTATTTTCATATGGTATAACGAATACGAAGGTCTTTTAAATTTAAGCTCCTAAGCTCTGGAATATGATATATGGGTGTTGAGCCAAACTCACAATACTTTGAAAAGCAAGCATAACTGTAGAACCACATGGACTATGATATTTTTGTGGTGGAAGGATGTTTGGCATTTCCTCACCTAAGCTCTACATAGGAGATAAATCTTGTTCCAAATCTACAGTTATTTTAGATGCAAGCATAACATGAGCATCAAATACACTCCAAGAGGGCTAACCTAAATGATGAAAAAAGCAAAATTGTTTAGTGTTTGTGATCTACTATCTTAGAAAATAATCAGATTGAAGCAGAATTTTTTATCTCATTCGGCTAGATGAGATGCAGCAGCAATTAGAGGAAAAGCAACTTTAGGGTACTGGAAGATATGGAACGTAAATTTAACATTACACTGCAGAAATTAATAGGATAGAGTTGAAAATGAAACAATAAGTAATGTAACTATTGAGGAAACACTATGATGATTTTGGAAGTGTATCAAGATAGATTGTTTGTAATCTAGTACTACTGAAATTTACAATCTAACAATTTTCTGTCACCTGGATTCCAACTTGTCCATCAGCTCATGAATTGGCGTTGGATGATGAGGACCTTACATGAATCCAGATTGATAGATACTTAGGGTTGAAGTCAATAGTGCCTTTGAGAGCAAGAAATAAGCAGGTCTTCGAACTCATGAACTGAGAGGATTACCAAATTAAACTAGAATCGTGTCGATGTCCCTGATTTTGGCAGCTGCTAGTTTATTTAGTTTTCACTTGAACTTATTTCTTACCGGTGAATGTTGATGTTATAGCAGTGGGAGATATCTTTCTCTCGAATTTAAATAATAAATGATGAATAAATAAAAGCAAGCCGGACTTGCTATAAATATTCATTTTCTTTTATGGGCCAACTCAAACAAAAAGTCACCTTGTTTTGTGAAAGAGGCTGACTCTAATGAAAAGACACCTTTGATTTGTATATATACCAAGCAATGATCATTCATTTGATCATTCGATTTTTCAAAAAACAATTCGCACTTCAAGAGGGAGTTCGCACTTTTGCAGCAGATCATAATACTGCTTCAAGCAGATCAATATCAAGGAGAAATCATATGTGTTTGTATACTCGCATCTAGGAGAGGTGCTATCATCCATTACATCAAATCGGCCTTGTGTTTGGCCAAGTTGTAAAGTAGATTTCTGCTCTTTTCATTCAATATAAAAGGGATATATTTTCGTTGGGTTTTTCTCCCTAGAGAAGGAGGGTTTTCCCAGGGTATCTTGTTGTGTTCATTGTTCACTTTGTTGCATTTTTTATTGCTTACATTTCTGATCCCAAAATTAACATGGTATTAGAGTGGGTCTAAGAAAAGATCTAATCAGATTTGTTGAAGCAGTCAAGTCAACTTTTCATCTAGGGTAGATCTTGAAGGCAAAGTATTGCTGATCTAAGGTTGCAATTATTTTAGACCTAAGGGCAGATCGTTGAAGGTGAATTTGTGCGGAAAAAGAAGATGGTGATCGGTGTCAAGGTAGAAGATAGACTTGATGAAACCACAAACTTCAACTCTTGGAAACCTAGGGTACTCATTGCATTAGAGGAGAATGATCTTGATTTTGTGGAAAGTGATATGCCCGAGCCTTCTGGTGATACTGAGAAAATCCAGTGGAAGAAAAACGGCACGAAGGCTAGAAAGATCATGATAGACTCTGTGATGGATCACCTAGTGCCGATCATCTCCAAGTTGAAGACAGCTAAAGAAATGTTTGATACTCTAAAAGGATTGTATGAGATCAACAACACCAGCAGAGCCCTTGCTTTGAGACAACAACTTCACCATGTAAAAAATGGCTAAAGATGATTCACTCGTCTCATTCTTTATGAAAATTGCTGATTTGAGAGATCAGTTGAGCACTATTGGGGATATAATTGCAGACAGAGATCTTGTTATGTTGGCACTAAATGGTCTTCCTCAATCTTGGGAACCCTTTATTCAAAGCATCAGTGGGAGATCTAAGTTGCCGAAGTTTGATCGTCTTCGAGTTGATTGTATTCAAGAAGAGTCCAGGTTGGCAACAAGAGGAATTGGGCGAAACTACTATGATGTAGAAAATCAAGTTCTTGCTACACATACTTCTAGAGAAAGAGGCAAAGGAAGAAAGAGGAATAGAGAAAGAGAACCAGATTCTGCCCCAAAACCGAAGAAGAAGGATCTCTCACATTCAATGTTACAAGTGTGACAAGTATGGTCACTTTGCTCGAGATTGCAAATTAAGGTCTACTCAACATGTTTCTACTGTGGAAATTGACATAGGGACATCTCAGAAGGAGCCAAGTTCTAAAGTCAATTCAGAAGGTTTCTTATTCTAAAGTCAATCAGTTTCTTTGAAGAGGAGGAAATAACATTCAGAGGGAGTCTGACAAACCAACAGAGACAACCTTGGACAAGGAGGTCTGTCATGTCCCCTTCTCAATCCTGATATTTCCAGTGACTGTTGGCCTTTTTCTGGAAACCCGAAGGCTAGTCGGAAGGTAAAATTAG
Organism: Sequoia sempervirens; assembly: GCA_007258455.2. Classification (NCBI taxonomy): domain Eukaryota; kingdom Viridiplantae; phylum Streptophyta; class Pinopsida; order Cupressales; family Cupressaceae; genus Sequoia; species Sequoia sempervirens. Next base: position 92,620,602 of record VDFB02072274.1, on the reverse strand, counting down.
GGTTTCCTATTTTTGAGGTTGTCTTTGCTCGGAGTTGGTGGATTTGATGGTGGATTCTTTCTGGGTTTTCAGAGAGCTTTGCAGTGGTATGTTCCTTTCGGCATTCAGAGCATTTTCTGGGATTTACTATTTTTAGTAAATTCTATTTTTGGCAGCTTTTCAGTTGGGTTCAGCTTGGTTGACTTCCTGCTTCAGTTTGGTCAGTTGACTTGCTCAGTATTGGCTTCAGGGCACATTCGGAGAGATAAGTTAAGTCATTTAATTAAAAAGTCACGTTTTAAATATTATATTTTAACGTTGACCCCTTGGCCTAGTCTATTGACTTAATGTTGTTTTAAAAAGTGGTCTTTTGAGGGTGGCGCCTTCATTAAAGATTATTTTAATTATTGCCAAAGTCAAAGCAAGCTTATGAAGGGCGCATTTATCAAGTATGGCATTTATTTAAAATATCAATATTAAGCCTTGAAGGAAAAGTACGCCATCCTTGAGAAAGGATTAGGGTTTTGACTCTGAAGTGGATTCTAGGGTTTCGTGAAGTCAACAGGAAATTATAAAAGGTGGACTTTGAGCTTCATTTCATATCTTTGGACTACAGTACTGTTATGCTGCCAGTTTGGCTCTGGGTTTGCTTCGAGGAATGAAGGCCTCCTAGCTCGGGCATCGCTTCTTGTTTGCAAGACAACAACTAGTGGTGATTCAATCTCGTTTGTGAGTTCTTCTTAGTAATTGTGCATTGTAATCAGCATTATTAGCTCAGTAGTTTCTGGTTTTTGCATGTTAGTGGATTCTTAGATGTTGCATGGTTCAGCTACAGCTGATTAGTGTTTTAATTCATAAATCAAAAAACAACAAAAATATGGTTATGGGTATCATCTTATTCTCATTGTAGGGTTTAGGCGCCTTAGTTCACAAGTTTGCAGATTTTTTTGTGAAGGCATTGAATTTTAATAACAGATCGCCCTTTCTAGAAGCCGTACCATTTGCAGATTGCATTGGGATCTGTGCATAATTAAATTGTGGCATTTGGGTCTGTTTTCAATATTCCATTCTAGGCGCCCTTAATGTTAGCATATGTTGCATTTGGTTTCAAGTTAATTGGATGTCATACGATAGAGATATGAGCATGTGAGTGATTCCATAGACTGCTGTTTATTCCTTTAAAGAGCAGATTTGTAACAGAAATCAGAACTAATATCTTGATCCTTGAAGGTGTTATGGTTTGGCATTCCTATCCAAGATAAGGGTAGTTCTCTTTGATGTAATGCTAATCATTTAAATTCATAAGATATTGGCAGGCACATGATCTTATGTTGTAAACTGACAGTAGTACTGGCAGTGTTTTCCGTCTTGTTCAAATCTGATTGTAATGCTCACTTTCTTTTGACGTTATTGTAATAGTTACATCTCCGCCCTATGGTAGCTACTTGCCCACTCTGGGTTAGCAAGCACATTCTGGGTGTTGAGTATTTCCAGCTTTCACCATTTCTTTTCAAGCATTGATTTTTGTAATCACTCCGCCATATGGTCGCCCCTCACTCCGTTCTGGATTGGGTAGCACATACTTGGTGTTGAGTTCCCTTTCAGCAATTAGAGTAGAAGATCCTCTGACCATATGCTCGCCATCATCGGCGCCATTCTTGGTTAGAGTTGCTTTCATATGTTTTGGTTTACCTTCTAACCTTAACGGGTACTTTGATTGTAATGTTGTAATCTGATAACTGAAAAAACGAAAAAATTTGGCTCGGAATATTTCAAGGTCAAGAGGTTGGTGCAAGTACTTGGAGCTTTAGAGGGAGTCACTTCATCATGAAGATTTTTCTCTAAGATGGAGAAATATGAGGTGAAAGCCCTTATAGTGTATATTTCTCTGAGACGGAGAAATATGAGGTGAAATCCCTTATAGTGTATATTTCTCTGAGACGGAGAAATATGAGGTGAAAGCCCTTGTAGTGTATATTTCTCTGAGACGAAATATGAGGTGAAAGCCCTTGTAGTGTATATTTCTCTAAAACAAAGAAATATAAGGTGAAAGCCGTTGTAGTGTATATTTCTCTAAGATGGAGAAATATGAGGTGAAAGCCCTTGTAGTGTATATTTCTCTGAGACGGAGAAATATGAGGTGCAAGCCCTTGTTCATCTCTGAGACTAAGATGAGACGTCATGTTGAGAGACTCCACAACGACATCATGTTGAGAGACTCCATGATGAACCCTTTGTACTTGTGTTTTTCCACACATGGGAGTAGCCATGGTGGACGTCATGTTGAGAGACTCCATGACGACATCACGTTGAGAGACTCTGTGATGGGCACTTATGCACATGTTTCTTTCCACACATGGGAATAGCCATGGTGGACATCATGTTGAGTGACTCGATGACGATATCACGTTGAGAGACTCCGTGATGAACTCTTTTCCACAAATGGGTGTAGCCATTGTGGGTGTCATGTTGAGAGACTCCATGACATGGATATCTGGAAAGATACCTCCCTAGCTAAGAGGGAGTGTTGATGTTATAGCAACGGGAGATATCTTTCTCTCGAATTTAAATAATAAATGATGAATAAATAAAAGCAAGTCGGACTTGCTATAAATATTGATTTATTTTTTATGGGCCGACTCAAACAAAAAGTCGCCTTGTTTTGTGAAAGAGGCTGACTCTAATGAAAAGACACCTTTGATTTGTATATATACCAAGCAATGATCATTCATTTGATCATTCGATTTTTCAAGAAACAATTCGCACTTCAAGAGGGAGTTCGCACTTTTGCAGCAGATCATAATATTGCTTCAAGCAGATCGATATCAAGGAGAAATCATATGTGTTTGTATATTCGCATCTAGGAGAGGTGCTATCATCCATTACATCAAATCAGCCTTGTGTTTGGCCAAGTTGTAAAGCAGATTTCTGCTCTTTTCATTCAATATATAAGGGATATATTTTGGCTGGGTTTTTCTCCCTCGAGGAGGGTTTTCCCAGGGTATCTTGTTGTGTTCATTGTTCACTGTGTTGCATTTTTTATTGCTTACATTTCTGATCCTAAAATTAACAGTGAATGAATATCCCTAATTTTTCCTAGTGAATTTCAGAATATTTACGTAGTTTTAATATGTTGAATTGTTATTAAATTACTATAAGTTTTTATTAATATATTTATGATTCAGTTTCCCATTTGGCTTGCTGAGTACAATTTGTAAAACTGGTTAAATTAGTTGAAATATCTAATTTAATTCTAGAAAGCTTTTTTGTGACCCAAGAGCCACTCTAACACTAAAAAGGCTAAATAATCCTGAGAAAGTTGGGAAAACAAAGTAGAATTAAAACTAGAATATTTCCCATGAGCCATGGCAGGTCAACAAACAATAACAAATAACACCTTTCCATTATGCAATACAGCCCAAAATTTCTAAGATGCCCAACAAAACATAGAATCATTTACATCAATTACGTTTTCTGTTTCTGCAAATGTAATTAATTAAGCATATATAATTAATATATTCCTAAATCAATCAGACATTCTGAAAGGAGTTTGACTTCCATCGATAAGGAAATTGCATTGCTTTTGTACATAGAAGATAACCAAAAGTAAAAGAGACCTGCTAAACTCCAAGAGAAATTGCAGATTAGAGGCATTTGCAATGCCATAAGATCAACATTAGTAAGCCAAACACACATAAGTTACTACTGTAATTTAAATATGCTGAAGAAACCATACCTTAAGTTGATAGTTTCTTGTTATAGTTAAAGCCAAATCCAGAGATATGACACTCATCCCAAAAAGTCAATCTTCATATGTTAAAAAGGTGTAGCAGAGCATACAAAATATTTATAGAGTTCTGGCCAAGTTTATTATATTCTTTTTCACTGCACTCATTTCCTTTAAATGAGATGAAAATGTGTATGATGTGTATGAACAAGAGGATAATTCATTAAGAAGGTAAACAATAGAGGGCAACAATCATTCAGCAAGTCAGTTGAAACTTGAATGTCCCTTTCTTATTCCATTCTCTCTGACAACTGCTCCTAGAAACATGACTGTTTGAATCCCGCGTTAAGGGTTTGTACTATAAGACTCCACTTCAGCATTTTCATTCTCAGTTTTTCCCATGCTCCTTCCAAGAACAAAAAGTTATCTTTCAATAACATTAAATCCACCAATCACCCAATACATAGAAAAACCCTGGAGTCAACCTTGTCAAGAAATAGACTAAGTAACCAGAAAGACTTACAACAATTGAGAGTTTTTCCAGAAAACTGGTAAGACTCCATGTAATATCTAACTACAGCTCAAGTTGAGCATAGGCCCCATGTGATATTGAAGGATCTATCCTAAGTGCCCCAATGTATGCCAATTTCTTTATTCTATATTTGTGTGTGCATATAGAAGGAAAGACGTGAATACAACAGCATTTCCTAAATATTTGCAACTGAAATATAGAATAAACCATCGCTGACAAACCTCATAACAATTTTGAGCTTGTTCAAGTTTGTATTGCATAACATAGAATCCTCCCAAGTTGTGCAAAGCAAAACCAACCCTACATATAACATGAGGTAATAAGAATCATTTGCATAAAGCCTGTATGCACAGGCATGTACCTCTTACAAAATTGCATATATTGTGTTTTGCAAGCAGATAAAGGCTCAAACTTCAAACAACTCTGTGCTTTAAAAGTCACCACCTTAAATGCTATGCTTGGAAACAGTTACAACCTCACCAAATTGAGTAAGTTTGACAAATATACTAAAAAGCAACATCTTTCCTTAAATAAAAAATAAATTGTCATCAGAATCCTTACCGTAAATCCCCAGGGCCCAAGGTTACCTCCAATAGCTCAATAGCCTCTAGATACAGAGGTTCTGCTTTCTCAAACATTCTCTCCATCCTATATAACTCTGCCTGCAATTTATGCATGAAATTGCTTACTTCCTTGCAACTAAACTATGACTTTTCATTATTCTCCATTTCTTATTACATATTTAATTTTCATGATAATGACATGCAATCGCAATTACAGAAATAATAATTAAAAAAAAAAGTGCAACAATACAAATATACAGGTTTACACAATTTTATCACATATTGTAATCTGTAGTGTTCCGCCTCTCTACTGGTTTGATTTCACTGAGTTTGAAGGTCTTATTTTTTTGGTTCTATGTTTGTTTTTTCTTTTGTTTTGAGTTTGTTGCAATGATGCCAAAATAGTACCACAATTGCATGCATATAAATAAAGTAATTTCAAAGTACTAAGCAACTGAAATTTATTTCTGCTTTACATTATATTACTAGAAACCCAAATGATGCTTTCAGTTCTTGAAAAGTTACATACATAAATCAGATTTATCTCAGATAGAAAGCTTTTTAAATAACATACCAGATATATATTTTTGTTATCAAACAGCTAGGTGAATAGTGCTTGCTACAGTGAAAACCCCAATAATGTGTTCACCTCTCCTACAAGATGAAATTCTCCAGCTTAAATCTGATTGGGAAAGGCTCTACTGATCAGGGCGCCCCTTTTTGAAGAATTTGCAGCCCACTAAGAGGGGCTTTCAGTCCTATTGCTCAAACCCTCTTGAAGAGAGGACCGCTGGGCTGCAGATGAAGAAATTCAGTCCAAATGACACCAAGACTGTGTGCAGCCTTCTTTGCAATTAAAATGAGGCCTGAAGCTGCTCACAAACTCAAAAATTTGCTCAAAATCAACATGCAATCAGCTCCTTGAATCTCCAAAATGTAACCCAAATCTGAACAGCAACTATAAGGTGGTCTTTCACACCCTCAAGCAGCTCAACCATGAAGAACCACGTCCCCCAAGGTTCAAAATAAGTGCAGAAATCAGGAAACCCTTGCTTCCTTCTTCCTCCAAGCCAAGCTCAAAATGCCAAGTGAAAATATGCAATGCTCCAAGATGGGTGGAACTTTTCCTCAAGTGAATATATCTTTTTTCATTGAAATCACTATTCATTAAAGTGAACACTATTCACTTTAAGTTATAACATTTCCACTTTATAAATGAATAGTGCCAAATAAAAATAAAGTGACCCCCTCATTTAAAAGAAACATGGTCCCTAGGCCAAAAAGGGTGAAATAAAAGATAATAACATAATTTAATCACATGTATCAAGCCAAACGCCTTAATTCACCCTGCCACTGAACTCCAGGGATCAACATTGCAATTTGACGACCAAGTGACCGTCTCAAGGGACCCTCCATCCAGAACCATTAGCCTACGAGGGTCGACATGATATGCTAATCCACTGATTACAGATGTCTAGCTAGAAGGGGACATTACAGTCTGCCCTCCCTGAAATTGCTTGTCCCCAAGCAATCTCAACTCCGGATGCTGCAAAATATCCTCGCTCTCCCATGTAGCATCCTCTACCGGCAAGTCCTTCCATTTAATCAAATATTCCCTGATGACCCATCTCTGCAACTGTCTCTCTATGACATCTAAGATGGCCTTAGGTACCAGAATCAATTTCCCCTCATCATCCAGGGGTGTGGTAAAGCTGTGGAAGGAACAACACGATGTCCTAATGCCTTATTGAGGTGTGACACATGGAATACATTGTGTACCCTGCTATCTGTCGATAAATCCAACTCATAAGCCACCTCACCTACCCGCCTAATGATCCTAAAGGGTCTGTAGTACCGTGGCTTGAGTTTCTCTGCACCACTCTTCCTAAGAGTGGACGAGCGATAGGGCTGCAACATCAAATACACCATATCCCCAACCTCAAAAGAACGCTCAACTCTCTTCTAATCTGCATATTGCTTTTGTTGATTATGTGCCTTTTGAATGTTCTCACGAAGAGCTCTCATAATATCCCGGTTCTCCTGTAAAAGATCCCCAACACTGGGCACTCCACTGTCACTCAACAATAAATCAAGAAAGTTGGGTGCCTCATACCCATATAATGCCATAAACGGTGACATTTGAATTGACATGTGGTGAGTGGTATTATAACAGTACTCACAAAGATGAATCCACTTCACCCAACCCTTTTGCTGCCCCGCTATATAGTTTTGGAGGTATCTTTCCACCCATTTATTTACAATCTCTGTCTAGCCATCTGTCTGTGGGTGGTAGCTAGTGCTCGGAGTAAGCTTGGTCCCACAAAGCCTGAATAGCTCCTGCCAGAAGTGACTCAAGAACCGACTATCCCTGTCGCTAACAATGCTCCGAGGTAGCCCATGCAACCTGAATACCTCGCGGAAAAACAACTTTGCCACCTATGTAGTTGAATATGCAGCTGCTATCGGAAAAAAGTGAGCATACTTTGTGAGGCGATCAACAACTACATAGATACAGTCTCTACCCTAGGCTTTCGACAAGCCCGTAATGAAATCCATCGACAAGCATTCCCACTTCCTGTCAAGAATTGGAAGTGGCTGAAGTAACCCAGCAGGATTGGTGTGTTCCTGTTTATTCTGCTGACAAACATGACACTCTCTGACATATCGAAGGACATCTGACTTGAGTCCTTTCCAAGTGAAACGCTCCCGAACCTGCCTGTAAGTTTTGAAATACCCAGGATGTCCGGCCATGGGTGCATCATGAAAGGCCCTTAATACTGTGTTCTTCATCTCTGATCTTGGGGTCAAAAAGATCCTCCCTTTGTAAATGATCAGATCATTTACAACTGAATATTTGTTGTCCTGCACTGACCCCTCAACAATACCAGAAGCCCAAGAGTCTTTAGCATACTCTCCTATAATCAGATGTCTCCAATTTTCTGAGATCTTGACAATGGAGCTCAAATGTGGTCGACGAGACAAGGCATCAGCAACAACATTCTAAGTCCCTTTGACATAGGCAAGTTAAAGTCATATGATTGCAACTTACTAACCCACTTTTGCTGACGATCATTAAGATCTCGCTACCCTAGGAAATGTCTCAAGCTGTTATGATTGGTCTTAACACAAAATTTGTTGCCCACAAGGTACTGCCTAAATTTGGCCAACACATGCATGATGGCCAACATCTCCTTGTCATAAATGTTGTAGCTCCTCTCTGGTCATCTTAACTTCCTGCTCTCGAAAGCTATCGAATGCTTGTCCTGCATAAGGACCATGCCAATCCCTTCACCCGAGGCATCACACTGAAGCTCGAAGAGTCTAGTGAAATCTAGTAATGCAAGGACAGGATAAGAAGTCATCAACTGCTTAAACTTCTCAAAACACTCCTGTGCCTCAGGAATCCAAACGAATGCCCCTTTCTTTGTCAAGTCTGTAAGTGGCGTTGCATGGCATGAATACCCACTAACAAATTTGCGGTAGAAGCCATACAAACCCAAAAATCCTCTAAGCTGAGTAAGGTTCTTGGGAGTAGGCCACTCAATAATAGCTCTGACCTTGTCAGAATCCATACGCACATCCTCTACACTAATAATATGGCCCAAGTGCAGCAACTTCGTCATATTGAGATCACATTTTGATTCCTTGGCATACAAGGACTCCCTATCAAAAATACCCAGCACAGTATCCAAATGGGCAATATGCTCCTCCCAAGTCTTGTTGTATACCAATATGTCATCAAAGAAAACAAGTACGAACTTCCTCAGTTGTGACTGGAAGACCCTGTTCATAGTCGACTGAAACGTAGCAGGTGCATTGGTTAGCCCTAATGCCATAACCACAAACTCAAAGTGTCCACAATGACATCTGAATGTTGTCTTCTCGATGTCTTGCTCTCTGACCCTAATCTAGTGATAACCCCATCTCAAATCTATTTTCGAGAAGTAACGAGCACCATGAAGTTCATCGATCAACTCATCAATGCGAGGAATAGGGTAATTGTTCTTAATCGTCCTCTTATTTAGTACCCTGTAATCAATGCACATCCAAAGGGTACCATCCTTTTTCTTCACCAAAACTACGGACAAAGCAAAGGGTGATTTGCTAGGTCTAATGTGCCCCATAACCAGCAACTCTTTTATTGTCTTTTCAATTTCATCTTTCAATCTCTTGGGGTGCCTGTAAGGGGTGACTATCACGGGCTTGGCACCCTCCTCTAACTCAATGATGTGCTCAATTCCTCGGTGGAATCTCACTGAACACCTTAGCATGTTTAATCCTCAAATCCTGTATATCTAGATGATAAATTGGGGTTTGTTGCTCCTCCTGTGATGGCATCAACATACATTCAGTTGCCCACTCAATCATGTCATGGCACATGAGCCCCTCCATTCTCCTAAAAGATATCATCCTGAAACTGCTATCTCAGATGGCTTTCAACACATGAGTCCTCCCGTCCACCTTAAATCTCATTTCCATCTCACGAAGGTTAAAGGTAAACTCCCCTGTGTCATGAAGCCATTTCATCCCTAAAACCATATCAGTATCTCCCATATTCACCACATAGAAATCTGCCTTAAAGACATAATTATTTAATCACATAGGGAGATCTGAAATCATCCTATCACACTTAAGAGTGTAGCCATCCGCAACCTTCACTCTTATGCCCTCAAATTCTTCAGTTTGAATCCCACGCCTCTCAACCAACCTAGCATCAATAAAATTATTTGTGGCACCTGTATCCAACAAAGTAATGATCTTTTTCCCGGCTAAGACCCCTCGCATCCTAAAAGAGCCCTCCCGCTGTATGCTAGTGAGACGTGCTTCTTGAAGCTTTACTTCCTCCTTTTCAGCCTCATTTTCGGACTTTTCTGCCTCGGATTCCTCTTGTTCAGTTTGCTGGTCTGATTTTTCATATTCAGAATCCTCATAGAATGCCCACATTATTCAGTTAGCCTTGCCCTTAGGCCTCAAAGGACAGTCATGGTTTGCATCATAGGGCCCTTTGCAATAGAAACACTTCTTCTTTCGCAAATCATTGATGGTTTCTTGGTCTAATGGTGCTATTGATTTCCCTTTTGAGTCTGATTTTTCCTTCTTCTTAAAGGACTTGCTATCCCTGTATGAAGATGATGCTTTAGATGAGAACTTACTTTGTGGGGTTGTCAGTTCCATATTTCTAGCTTTTTTCATAGCCTCCTATAGGGTCGAGGGATCAAAAGCTTTGATCCAACCTCTCAATGGTTTCAAAAGACCTTCAATAAATAAGACAACTAATCTTCTTTCGGATATGTTGGGAACCATAACTGACAACCTCTAAAAATCACCCATATATCCCTCCAAACTCCCAACTTGCTTGAGTTGAGCTAGGTCCTTGAAATATGTTTTCGGATCTTTCTTATCAAAGCATTCAATCAACCTATCAACGAACTCCTGGTAAGAGGTGATGAGGTTATGCTGCAACGTGACCATCCCATTATACCACCAATCATGAACTACTCCCTCCAAGTGTAAGGTGGCATACTTGATATCATCCTCCTCTGCCATTGGTCAAAGAGTCAAGAAAGTATCCAATTTGTGAACCCAAGCCTATGTTGTAGTCTTGCCACTACCATCGAATGTAGGCAATGTGAGTATGCTGGTGGCATGTTTCAAGTCTCTGTTTTGATTCTGGGGCCTCCTATCTTGCCTTGATTTGTAGTGCTCTCTCCTTTGACTTACAAATCTTTCAAAGCTCATGTGTTCCCTAACCTGTGGTGTTAACAATTCTTATTCGTCATTAGGCCATGAGAGTATCTGCAAATATTTCCTCTGCATTACCCTCTTCTGGTTCATCCCTCAAAAAGGTAGGACGTGTAGGTCTATCTATGGTACGGATGGGTGCTCTCTGTGCCCTGGGAGTCCCAACCACACTCCTATTGTCCTCCAGTTAACGATTCTATCTTCCAAGAGGGTTCATCTGATGTAACATTGTTGTAAGTGCCCACAAAGCATCTACAACCTACTGCTGCCCTGTTGCCATGTTCCTCATAATCTCTCGTGCTTCTCTTTCATCATTGCTTTCCCCATTTCTAGGTGGACTACCACAACTCCTATCACCCATGGTGCTGGCTGAACCAACCTCAGTACCATGCTGTCTTGCTGCAATTGCAATTGATAAGGTGTCCTGTTCATGATAAGGTTGCAGCCACTGTTTTTGCTTTCTATCTTCCCTAGCAATATACCTCTTGAAGCTGTCACTTTGTTGCATAGACGAAGCTGATTTGAACCCCAAGTATCTGAAAATTTCTTTTGAACTCCAAATTTTGTTTTTCTTTCTTTCCAAAAACCCACAAAGGATGGCAGGAAACTGCTTTGATACCACTATAGTGTTCCGCCACTCTGCTAGTTTGATTTCACTGAGTTTGTCGGTCTAATTTTTTTGGTTCTATGTTTGTTTTTTCTTTTGTTTTGAGTTTGTTGCAATGATGCCAAAAAAATACCACAATTGCATGAATATATATAAGGTAATTTCAAAGTACTAAGCAACTGAAATTTATTTCTGATTTACATTACATTACTAGAAACCCAAATGATGCTTTCAGTTCTTGAAAAGCTACATACATAAATCAGATTTATCTTAGATAGAAAGCTTTTTACATAACATACCAGATATATATTTTTGTTATCAAACAGCTAGGTTAATAGTGCTTGCTACAGTGAAAACCCCAATAATGTGTTCACCTCTCCTACAAGATGAAATTCTCCAGCTTAAATCTGATTGGGAAAGGCTCTACTGATCAGGGCGCCCCGTTTTGAAAAATTTGCAACCCACTAAGAGGGGCGTTTTAGTCCTATTGCTCAAACCCTCTTGAAAAGAGGACGGCTGGGCTGTAGATGAAGAAATTCAGTCCAAATGACACCAAGACTATATGCAGCCTTCTTTGCAATTAAAATGAGATCTGAAGCTGCTCACAAACTCAAAAATTTGCTCAAAATCAACATGCAATCAGCTCCTTGAATCTCCAAAATGTAGCCCAAATCTGATCAGCAACTTTAAGGTGGTCTTTCACACCCTCAAGCAGCTCAACCATGAAGAACCACGTCCCCCAAGGTTCAAAATAAGTGCAGAAATCAGGAAACCCTTGCTTCCTTCTTCCTCCAAGCCAAGCTCAAAATGCCAAGTGAAAATATGCAATGCTCCAAAATGGGTCAAACTTTTCCTCAAGTGAATATATCTTTTTTCATTGAAATCACTATTCATTAGAATGAACACTATTCACTTTAAGTTATAACATTTCCACTTTATAAATGAATAGTGCCAAATAAAAATAAAGTGACCCCCTCATTTAAAAGAAACATGGTCCCTAGGCCAAAAAGGGTGAAATAAAAGATAATAACATAATTTAATCACATGTATCAAGCCAAACGCCTTAATTCACCCTGCCACTGAACTCCGGGGATCAACATTGCAATTTGACGACCAAGTGACCGTCTCAAGGGACCCTCCATCCAGAACCATTAGCCTACGAGGGTCGACATGATATGCTAATCCACTGATTACGGATGTCTAGCTAGAAGGGGACATTACATAATCTCTTTGTACACAAAATCGAACACTAACAGAAAATATTAAGTGATTAAACATAGAGACTATTGACACAAAGTACAAAGATACGTAACACCCCCACACTTGTTGATCAAATGGTATACTTAATAGGGATACCATTGATTTTATTAGATTATAGAAATTGTTTTGATTCTTATTAGTTTGAAGTAGATCAATATATAGACTTGATGTGCCTGATCTTGACCCTACACCACCATGATATCCTAACAATGGTAAACATTATCACATCAAGAGGTTAGTTCCTGCCTAACATATGAACTACACATATTAGTATTGGCCAAGGACACCCAATTTGAAAATGATGGTTTGTAAACAAAGTATACCTTGAGATGACATAATATTGTATATAGGCACACAACACACTTAATTCTAAATTAATTTTATTGTTTATTATCCCCTTTCATTGGAAGATAATCAAGTACAAAATAAGATGGAAAAAGTTCATTTACTATATATGATTCTTAGAAAAGACAATTACATTTTCTTTTTTATACCAATGAAAATCAACACAAAGCACTAGAACAAGATCACATTTCAGGTTTTGCACATAACATAGAATAGATATAACTGCACTTTTATTTACATAATGTAGTGTCCATCAACTTCTATGGTAGAGGGAGAGTATCACCTTTTCCGAACTGAGATCTTCCGATGCACAAGCTGGATGACTGAGAGGTGTAGTTTAGATAACAATTGTCATACTACCAAACCACACTAAGGCATCATTAAGTACACTATTCTTGCAAAGCCATGTATCATGAACAAACCATGTTCAGCTCCAATTATAAAACATATCTCCAATTACATAAAATAACAAATGATCACAAATACACTAACTAAATTTATCCCTCTTTTTAGATAAGTTGCCATCCTTGCTGACAGAATCTAATACAATTTAAGAAGGATAGGGTGATAGGGAGATGAAGAAGACGTCTCTGATTAGAGAGAGGTTAACGATAAAAGAGGTATAGATGCTATATGATGAAATATTCCGAGCCAATTTTTTTCGTTTTTCACAAATTTCAAATTACAATATTACAATCAAAGTACCCGTTAAGGTTAGAAGATAAACCCAAACGTACTGAAGCAACTCTAACCAGTATGGCGCCGATGATGGCGAGCATTGGTCAGAGGATCTAAATTCAAACTGCTTATGCTGAAAGCAACTCTAACCAAGAATGGCGCCGATGATGGCGAGCATATGGTCAGAGGGTCTTCTACTCTAAATGCTGAAAGGGAACTCAATGTCAAGTATGTGCTACCCAATCCAATGCGGAGTGAGGGGCGACCATATGACGGAGTGATTACAAAAACAATACTTGAATGAAATTAAACAATGATGCTGTAAATACTCGACATCAAGAATGTGCTTTCCAGACCGAGACGGAATGGGAGCTACCATATGACGGAGATGCTAGATATTACAAAAACAACTTCCGAATATCAGATAAGCAATTACAAATCAGAATTGAGCAAGATTAAAGAACCGCTGCCAGTACTACTGTCAGCTTACAAAATGATGTTCATTCGCCTGCTGGTAGCATAGGAATTTGAGAGCTTAACATTACATCAAAAGATCTCTTCTTAGAATGATTAGAAGAGCCAAAACAATAAACCTTCCAATGTTCAAAATACAAATTCTGTTTTTCCACAAATCTGCACTTTTAAATTAAAAACCAGCAACCTAGGAATTCACTCATATGCTCATATCTCTCTCATTTCTCACCCAAATGATCTCAAATCTGATGCAATAGACCCTAAAAATGATGGCACCTAACTTAGTAATAAGAAATGGCATCTAAAAATGGCTAATAATTAATGACACGGATCCCGAGGCACTCTAGAAAGTGCGCCCTACAAGGAATGACGGATTTGCATTATAAAATCATAAGCTTCGTATTAAAATCTGCAAATATTCATGAAGGGTCGCTTCCAACAGAGAAAACCAATGAGACAATACCCAGAACGACTCTTTGTGTATTTTATGACTTATGATTAAAAACATCAATCTGCTACAATGAATGTGCAACTCCAGAAAACCACTAATATGCATAAAACTGATTTACATATCCTCACAAAGACTAAAAATGCAGAAATCTCACAATAAAACATTCAAACTACACTATCTCACCACTAGTCGCTATCTTTCAAGCGAGAAGCAATGCCCAAGCTAGGAGGCCTTCATTCCTCGAAGCAATCCCAAAGCCAATCCGGCAGCATAACATTCCTGTAGATAAAAGATATCCAAAAGAGAACCCAAGGCTGTCTTTTATAAGTTTCTGTTGACCTTCCTTGAAACCCTAACTTCTTTTCCATAGTCAAAACCCTAATCACAAGAGATGGCGTCCTTTTCCATGCATCTTTAATTTTGACTTCATTTAATTAAATTTCTCACTTAAATAAATGCGTCCTCCTTAAGGCTTAGTTTTGACTTTGATAAATTCAATATAAATTTAATATATCCTCAATGATGGCGCCACCCTTCAAGTCCACCTTTTAAAATAACATTAAGTTATTTGGCTAGGCCAAGGTGATAAAATAACATTTAAAATATAATGTTATTTTTAAGTGAAACGAGCTCATCTCTCCAAAACTGCACTCTGAAGCCCGAAACTGAATACGCCACTTGAGTCAACTGAAGGGGAAAGTCAACTGCCTGAGACCAACCTGTTTACTGCCAAAAATAGAATTTACTAAAAATAGTAAATTCCTGGAAATGCTCAGAAAGCCGAGATGAACATACCATTGCGAAGCTCTCTGAAAACCCAGAAAGAATCCGCCATTGAATCCACTAACTCTGAGCAAGGACATCCTTAAAAATAGGAAACCCTAATTTTACCTTCCGACTAGCCTTTGGGTTTCCAGAAAAAGGCCAACGGTCACTGGAAAGGTCAGGTTCGAGAAGGGGACATTACAATCCGCCCTTCCCAAAATTGCTTGTCCTCAAGCAATACCTCCACAACTCCAGAAATTTTAAAACCAAACCATACGCAACAAGTATGATCCCTGGTTCCCAAACCCATCGCAGGAAGGACCCACCATGCCGATGCTGCTCCACTCTGATCACATCCGTGAAATCATCATGCCTATGCTGCACTAACCTTCCTTGTAACCCCAAAGTGTTACCATCCATGATACTCATCCCGAAAGATCTTAAAGGAGGGGAATCAAAATCATGCAACATCTCATGTCCACAATGCCCCAAATTAACAGTATCAACCATACTACTGTCAATCACAATTCTAAGCAATAGGAAAGATAGTCTACTCAAATCAAACTCGAACTCTTCAGCATACCTCCACATGGTAACAAAAGGAACCATGACTGCAAATGTGACATCTTCAAATCTTTTTGCAAAGAGGAAGGCAATCCTTTGCAAAAGCTCAACAAATTCAAACTCATGACTCCACATGAATTCCCTATGCCTCAACTGAATTATCATGGCACAACTATGAAGTCTGAAAAAGTTTTTCACAATTCCAACCCCAAGAGTCTCAAAATGTAGAATCAAAGCGTAGGGTAGCTCGCTGTCATGAACCAATAATGAAAATAAACCATTAGAGTTTGCACCACAAACCTCCAAAGTGGCTGAAAAACATGCTAAAGCCATCTCCATCAGAAAGCTACCACTTCTTTGATCAGGAGTGAGGAACCAACTCTCCTGAATGAAAGTAACTTCATAAGTAAGGTGGCTGGTCTGCCTCCAACCAGCAAGCTCGTGTCTCAAAATCTGCCCTTGTCTGAGCTGAAAGTCACTTCCAAGAACTACCGATCGTTGATCTCTCCAACCCATATTCAAAATTTCTCTCCAATCCATTTGTTGATGAACAAACGGAACCATCAAGTAGCTGGAAAAGAAGGGAACAACATCAACAAATCTGGAAATTTGATCCTTATCCCTCCAAAAGTCTTTTCCATAAATAATAAATTTTAACAACCCAAGTTGAGAATCCCCAGCATGGATACCCAACTGAAAGTGATTTTCAACACACTGAAAAGAAATCTCTACACATTCCCAAGTGCTAGTGAGAACCAAGTGCCTTCTCACGAAACTGATGTCCCATGTAGTAAATCCTTGAAGCTTAACCATGAAAGCTTCCACATTAAGGGAGTATGAAACATAGAGTGGCTTCAAATTCAGCTCCCAAAACTGATCAATATGATTCCAAACATCATTCCACCCAAGGGATGGATTGTCAAGAGTGCACCCACCAAAGTCTAGTTCACCTTTTTCCCATTTCCCCTGAGTAGTAGGTCTGAAATCTTCACTCGTTGCTGCTGTAATGAAGTTACCAACAGCTACCAAGACTTGTCTCATCAACACCTTGATGTCATAGATGTTGAAATTACCTTGCTTCGTCACCTCCCATGTAGAACCTCCATCCTCAAACCCACTTATGCATTCATGACTAATCAGCAAACGTGGCACATCCACATGGAGTGAGATCAAAGCATCCAAGCACTGGAAACCATACTCAGTCTCATTCTTTGTTTCATCTTCCATCACATAGAGAGGATTGCCATAATCTCCTTCATCACCTTCTTCAAAGAGAGGATTGTCAAAAATTGAAAAGTTATTCCATCCATCTTGCTGATCTAAATCTGCACTTGTAACTTCAGTCCTTCTTGTGGAACCTTCAAGGTCAAACTCTTCTCGAAGACTATCAAGCTCACAAAATACTTGCTTGATTTCTTCGGCTTTATGTGCATTCTCTTGCTTTGTGAAAATTTTGAAATCAGCAAACTGATTTTCTATTTCCATTAATGCCATTTGAGTTTCTTCTAGCGTAGCTCTTGTTGATCCAAGCTCCAGAGAAAGTTCATCAATCTTTCTCACTCTATCTTGAGAAGCACAAATGGTCTTCTTTGCAACTTCAATGGCATAATCACGATCTTCAACCAAGTGCATGTACTCGGACTTCAAGGTTACCAAAGAGTTTCTGATAAGTTGCAGATTGGGAAGAGCAACTTCATCTTTCACTCCTCTTTGTCTCTCTTCAAGCTGAGCCTTCCAGTACAATTCCTCAACCAAGCTATGTGTGTGATCAAACAAGGATAAAGCTTGCACTTCCTTGTCAATGGACACCTTGAATTGTTTGTCCCAATCATGATAATTCAAAGATGATGAACTGCTGATAGGCTGCAACTGAAAATTAGAACCTTGTCCCTTGTCTTTGCTGCCTTCATTGCTGCTCCAACATTCATGAACTTCGCCATTGACTAGTGGAGAGTGCTCATTGTCAAAAAAAACATCATACTTCACAGATTCTTTGACCCCAAGTTTGCAATCAGCTTCAAGCATTGGAAAATCATATTTGTGTTTAGTAACACCTTCAAACTCTACATCATCAAGAGCCACTTGGTCTTCTTGTTCAAAGGCTATGGCAGCCCCTAACTTGAACGAAGAATCATCGAATGTTGTTCTGAAAGTTTTAGAAGAAACAACATCCTCCTTGGTGGCTGCAACCAACTCGAAAGGGTCACCATGGAACTCTTCAGAGCAAGCTTCTTCATCAAAGACAATTTTTCCTTTTGTGCCCTCCTTATAGCTTGCGATGCAAACGAAACTTTGGTCTTCATCAGGATCAAAGGGAATTTCGTCCCACAAAGGTTCTCTTTCATACGTTGGTGCCAACACACCCGGATCCCAAATGCTAGTGGGTTGATTAAGATGATCAACAGGAAAAAACTTATCATGCTCCCTTTGTAGTGATGACTCTTTGAATAAGTCAAGTCCCAAATCCCTCAAACTGATATCATCAAAAACATTTCTCTCCAAAGACCGAGTTTTCTGCTCAAGCCCAAAGTCACCATCATAATGAAGTGAAAAATCCTCATTGCTTGCTGTTTTGAAAACTGCACCGTCATTATCTTCACCATGAGGAAGTATGTCACTGATTTCTTCATGTGGAACTTCTTCAAAAGTTGAGGCAGCAACATGAAGAGAATCATTCTTTACCAAATCTTCAATAAGAGGAGGTACAAACACCTCGAAATCATTACCAACATCATCACTTTGGTAACGGTCATAAGCTGATTCAAAGAAACCAATAGTATTTCCTTCAACTTGCTCTTCTTCACTTGCTATCACATGCAAGTCAAGGGGCGTATTATGAGGCTCTACCCTTAACTCTTCACTTGCCAAGGTATCTTCATCAAGCTCACGTTCTTTTTGATGTGATATGTGCACCTTGTTTGTGCCATCTTCAATGCTAGATGACTGATTTTTCTCTTCAACTTGCAAATTTGTCGGCTGCAATTCACAAATAGGCACTTCATCTCCTTCCTTCTTTGATTCTTCGAACAAAGCTTGTTCTGCTTCCCTTTTTATCATTTTCCTAATGTGGTCCACCATCTTCAACTTTTCGGGCTCCACTGACGCCACACACTTCAAATGGGAATCAAATGAAACATTGTACCTATAATCATCTGGCATGGTTTGATATTGCTCACGGAGTTTGACAGCCTCATCTTCACATTGTCTTTTAAACTGTTTGGCATATTCAATGAAGTCCCTTACGACATCACTAACCTTTCCTTCCTCCGATGCCATAGTTGAATCTGACTTCTCACGACCCATAGACCTTAGAAAATGCAACATCTTTGAAACTTCTGAAAGCTAATACTGAACTCAGCTCTCACCTCTGATGTAGAATCTGTTTTCTCTGTAAGTGAACTCTGATGGGCACAGGATGGCAGGATCTTGGCTCTGATACCACTGAAATATTCCGAGCCAATTTTTTTCGTTTTTCACAAATTTCAAATTACAATATTACAATCAAAGTACCCGTTAAGGTTAGAAGATAAACCCAAACGTACTGAAGCAACTCTAACCAGTATGGCGCCGATGATGGCGAGCATTGGTCAGAGGATCTAAATTCAAACTGCTTATGCTGAAAGCAACTCTAACCAAGAATGGCGCCGATGATGGCGAGCATATGGTCAGAGGGTCTTCTACTCTAAATGCTGAAAGGGAACTCAATGTCAAGTATGTGCTACCCAATCCAATGCGGAGTGAGGGGCGACCATATGACGGAGTGATTACAAAAACAATACTTGAATGAAATTAAACAATGATGCTGTAAATACTCGACGTCAAGAATGTGCTTTCCAGACCGAGACGGAATGGGAGCTACCATATGACGGAGATGCTAGATATTACAAAAACAACTTCCGAATATCAGATAAGCAATTACAAATCAGAATTGAGCAAGATTAAAGAACCGCTGCCAGTACTACTGTCAGCTTACAAAATGATGTTCATTCGCCTGCTGGTAGCATAGGAATTTGAGAGCTTAACATTACATCAAAAGATCTCTTCTTAGAATGATTAGAAGAGCCAAAACAATAAACCTTCCAATGTTCAAAATACAAATTCTGTTTTTCCACAAATCTGCACTTTTAAATTAAAAACCAGCAACCTAGGAATTCACTCATATGCTCATATCTCTCTCATTTCTCACCCAAATGATCTCAAATCTGATGCAATAGACCCTAAAAATGATGGCACCTAACTTAGTAATAAGAAATGGCATCTAAAAATGGCTAATAATTAATGACACGGATCCCGAGGCACTCTAGAAAGTGCGCCCTACAAGGAATGACGGATTTGCATTATAAAATCATAAGCTTCGTATTAAAATCTGCAAATATTCATGAAGGGTTGCTTCCAACAGAGAAAACCAATGAGACAATACCCAGAACGACTCTTTGTGTATTTTATGACTTATGATTAAAAACATCAATCTGCTACAATGAATGTGCAACTCCAGAAAACCACTAATATGCATAAAACTGATTTACATATCCTCACAAAGACTAAAAATGCAGAAATCTCACAATAAAACATTCAAACTACACTATCTCACCACTAGTCGCTATCTTTCAAGCGAGAAGCAATGCCCAAGCTAGGAGGCCTTCATTCCTCGAAGCAATCCCAAAGCCAATCCGGCAGCATAACATTCCTGTAGATAAAAGATATCCAAAAGAGAACCCAAGGCTGTCTTTTATAAGTTTCTGTTGACCTTCCTTGAAACCCTAACTTCTTTTCCATAGTCAAAACCCTAATCACAAGAGATGGCGTCCTTTTCCATGCATCTTTAATTTTGACTTCATTTAATTAAATTTCTCACTTAAATAAATGCGTCCTCCTTAAGGCTTAGTTTTGACTTTGATAAATTCAATATAAATTTAATATATCCTCAATGATGGCGCCACCCTTCAAGTCCACCTTTTAAAATAACATTAAGTTATTTGGCTAGGCCAAGGTGATAAAATAACATTTAAAATATAATGTTATTTTTAAGTGAAACGAGCTCATCTCTCCAAAACTGTACTCTGAAGCCCGAAACTGAATACGCCACTTGAGTCAACTGAAGGGGAAAGTCAACTGCCTGAGACCAACCTGTTTATTGCCAAAAATAGAATTTACTAAAAATAGTAAATTCCTGGAAATGCTCAGAAAGCCGAGATGAACATACCATTGCGAAGCTCTCTGAAAACCCAGAAAGAATCCGCCATTGAATCCACTAACTCTGAGCAAGGACATCCTTAAAAATAGGAAACCCTAATTTTACCTTCCGACTAGCCTTTGGGTTTCCAGAAAAAGGCCAACGGTCACTGGAAAGGTCAGGTTCGAGAAAGCCATGTATCATGAACAAACCATGTTCAGCTCCAATTATAAAACATATCCCCTTGACTACCAAACCACACTAAGGCATCATTAAGTACACTATTCTTGCAAAGCCATGTATCATGAACAAACCATGTTCAGCTCCAATTATAAAACATATCTCCAATTACATAAAATAACAAATGATCACAAATACACTAACTAAATTTATCCCTCTTTTTAGATAAGTTGCCATCCTTGCTGACAGAATCTAATACAATTTAAGAAGGATAGGGTGATAGGGAGATGAAGAAGACGTCTCTGATTAGAGAGAGGTTAACGATAAAAGAGGTATAGATGCTATATGAATTGGCTCATCTGCTCTTGCTGATGCTCCAGCCGACCTGGATTAGGCACAACCTACTGCACCAACCTTGAGCCATTTGCCCTCAGCTCAGACAAGTTGGACATCCTTTATTATCTTGCTTCAAATGGCACTCTACTTTCATCTCTTTCTCTTTACTATACTTACCTCCTAGACAACTTTATCTTCCCCAAGAGCTCTCCATTGGAAGAAACCAGATGATTTGTTCTGCCTTTATTGCAGCTAACTCCTCAAGCCGAGCTTGTATAGCTACAAACTCTTCTTATAGTTTGGACACACAGGCATGGCACATCCTTCTTAACAAGTTTTGTTTGTCCCTCATGCTTTGCTATCATGACCCTATCTCTCTCATCAAACGTCTATTTTCTCCCAGCATGCTTTCTTTGCTGCAAAACTTTGGAGCCTGAAAATGTGCTCAATGGCATGCACCTCCACAAGTACAATCTCAAAGCCATTGTTCAGCCATTGCCAAAGTATGTTGCTCCAGCTACCCTTGAATCTAAAATGTCTACATGAAAGTCACCTTCTAAATAATAACAGGTGTATGCTTGCCCTACATTGCCCAATCCAAGATTTCTTTAGTCTCAACACTATGAAGCATCACTTAAGACATAAGCTTCAAGTTATTCAAAAATTAGTGCAAGGTATTGTATGGGTATCATTTCTCAACTCGTGGTAAGGGAATCTATGCAAACTTAGGTATGACACCTCAGACTCACCAGTACACTCCTATGTAGTGCAATATTGAGAGGAATGAACATGTTCTTCCTCCTCATCCTCAACTTTGATACCATCGTAATCATCCTTTCAAGACCATGCACATCCTCATCAATCTTCCCCAACTCCTCCTCCTATGTCAACAAAGGATTCCTTCAAGGACTTATGCATGGGTAATTTCACCTGCTAACTCAAAACTCAATCCTAAGGTGATGTCCAAAGCTGCTTGAGCAGGTCAACCTCAACAAGAGAGTCTAAAGAAATAAGAAGGTATTGCTCATAAAAGGCTCAAAAGATGCTCAGCAAGGCATCCATGTCAAGACCCTTCTCATTTACATCTCAGGTGACTACTATGGATTTTGCAAGAAAACATGCAAGTAAGGACACTAATATAATGACACTCCAGTTACTAAATATGAAAATCTATGCATCTAAATAGGAGGGTCATTTGCACAAGGCTTAGGTGTCTACAAAGAAATATTCCACCAGTTATATTTATTGTTTTCTGCTCCATTGGGCAACCTTTGTGCTGTTAGCATTTTAACTTGTCTCTTTCAAGACACAAAATAGAGCAGCAAACAAGGATAAATTTCTCTTCAAATTATTGAGGGAAGCTCCCTAAAAAATAAACACAACTCCTTAACCCTAAGCTATGGACAAGATTCAGAGTTATGCACACTTTACACCATCATCAATGGGGTTTTACAAAAAGGAAATAACTGAAAATAAACTTTGACCTATCTTTTTGATTCTCAAAGGTTGAGCACAAGACCTTAAAGGTTCTCTCACAAACGAGGTTTTTAAGCTAAATCATGAATGTTTCCTAACTGCCTAAAAATAGAGACTAGTAGATCCACAAATAGAAGAGAGGATTTCAATAAAAACTAATTCTAACAGCAAACCACAAAACCAACAAAAATGACAAACCAAGAGTACCTCCTGCACTTGAAAAGCTCACCATGGAGGCATCTTGAGATATCCCTTAAAGAATTTCACCTAAACTTGCTGATTTTGGTCTCAAGGAATATTAACAAACAGTTTGCATGCAACGTTGTAGCTTGCTGTTGTAAATTTCAGTTTGCTTTGGTTTGCTGTTGAATTGGATGATAATGTTGCAAATACTTGGAAATGATTGCTAAATAGTTTAACAATGCTAGGAAGATGAAATGCAAGTGTTTTTGTATTGTCCAAATGCAATAGATGAATAAACTAATGCAAATCATAACCTACAGCCAACTAACATTTTCACAAACAATTGGCATGCAACTAATATGAAGTCACTACATCAACTATATGGTATGCAACTTATCTCTCCTTTATTGATATTTCAAATCTATTACAATGCTGAGAAAGATAGCCAAGACTCTTGGCTTTACAATGAAGTGCAGCTCCTAAAATCTGAGTACATATGGCAGCAACTAAGATACTCAATATGCTCATATATGGATGCAAAAACATGAAGAACCTGGTTTATAAGAAGCGCCTAAGCTGAAGATGGTGGCAGCCAGCATAGCATCAGCAATTGTCCTCTCCACAAGCCAAATTCAATTCTTCCTTAAGCTGCCCCTGTTCTGAAGTAAACCCCTCAAAATAAATAAATCACAGCTGTTGATGTGGTCCAATCATGCCAAGAATGATCGCCTAGCTCCCTAGCATTGGAGCGATCCAATCCTTATGTCAAATCGATGAAGTATGAGACCATCACAAGCAAAATCGTGGGGTACAAGTCTGCAGATGTATGACTGTAAATTGCTAACCAGCACCTTCTATCAATGCAAATTGACCTCCAGCTATGACTGTAAAAATGCTGCAATATATATATAATTCAAACCAGCTCTTGCAATAGTAATATGCCTTCCCAGATGCCAAAATTGTCCTTCCTAAGGGACTGAAAATATCTCCTCAACTAAAAATATGATGCTCCAATTCGAATCTCCAAAATTGGGCCCTTGGCCACACAATTTTGCACAATGAAGAAGACTGAAATATCTCCTTCTCTCAACTCCAGCTAGGGTTGATATTTCACAACCGAAACCGGTACCTTAGAGTCTTCAAACCTTCAGGCAATTTGCTAAGCATTCAACTCAGCTTCTTACGACACGGGTAAAGAGTAATGTATTCCAAGTGTGCTTGAATGACTAGCAAACAGCTTCTAAAATAGATTTCTCAACAAGTCTCCAAGAAGCTTCTACAATAAAATATTAAGTCATCCTTAAGTGACTTAAGTGACTTTTTGATATTATTTTATTTTATTTAGTCACTTTATTAAATTAATTAAATATTAAGTCATCCTTAAGATATTATTTATTGGAATAACTTTATAAATAATTAATCTAATATCTCCACTTTATTTAATTAAAATAATCAATTAAGCTATCATTTTAATATATTATTATTTTTGGACAACTTAATCAATTAATTTAATTAAATCACCATACCTCCAATTCGGGGACATGATAGTCCTCCCTTCCCAAAGATTGCTCGCCCTCAAGCAATCTGCATCTGCCAAACCATCTCAACTGCCACAACACCTAAAGCCCGAATGGAGAATCAACTGCACTTGTCCACCAACCACCCAGATCCCAAATGATCCTATAACATGTGCAACCCCATAACACCTGTATGTAACTGGAACCCAAGAAACTGTCAAACTCTGTCAACCAATGAAACCGTCCAACCAATAGAGGAATTCCTGGATTCCAACTCTGTAAATCAATCTCATCATGCCAACTCCAAGTACTGTGCCGATATACCTCAAGTGTCATACCTGGATCCCATGGATAACTTGGAAGTCCTCCAAACTCAACTCCAACTGACTTCCGCTATGTCACTCTAATACTTCTCCCTAAAGTCCCATCTGACCAAATCTCGAAACCCTACTTCTAGAAGCAGTCAACTGGAAAGGGCGAAGCAAGAGACTGGGACTCATCACTTGAAGTCGGGAATGCAATGCACCAGAGTGAACCTAAACACCACATATTCAACCCACCTCCCTGTGTCGTCAATGTCATCATCAAATCTTGTACATGTGGGTTGAACAAATTGATGAGCACGCCTCAAGATGCAATCGAGGTGAAACTCCCCTGACTACGCCAAAGGGAAACCTGAATAGTCATGTGTACTCCATCCTATACTGGCAGTATCCGACGAAGACTCACAACTCACAACTGGATGAGTTGGTCTTGCAACAACATCATCATCACCTTTCTCAGAAAACAACTGCAAGTGTCATGTCTCACCTTCATCATGAATGTCGTCTACTGCCAGGAAAGAGGTTGGATCGACACCAACATCCAACTTGCAGTCAACTAGCAGCTCGAGCAAACTCCTCTCGAGAGTAATGCACCCATCACCAACTGACTCCTCATGCCTATTCGACACACAAGGCACTGTACCTGTATCCTGAATGTGAATGCTAGGTGAACTCAATGTGAATGCTAGGTGAACTCACACTACTATCATCAACAGGTGCTCTAGCTGCCATAGATAACTGAGTCTCTGCTATACATAATGAATCTCGAGTCAAACTGAACTCCAAGCAAAGCTCATCAACATGTCTCTCGGAATCCTGAAGTGCCAACTAAGTCCTCACCAAAGAATTCCTAGTGACCTCAAGCTCCTGGGAGAGTCTATCAACCTCCACTTCTTTCCTCATCAAGGCATCTGAATAGATCCCAACAAGGTTAAGAAGGTGGTCACGATCTGAAAGAAGGTGTAAGTAACTTGACTTTATCGATCCCATACCTTCTTTGATCTCCTGTAAGCTGTCATGAGAAGACTTAGCTACAACTCCTTTTTGTCTTCTCTCTAGCTGAACCATCCAAAGATGATTTTCAATCATCTTATGCATCCCATCATGATGAGATAAAGCTGCTACAATCTCACCCTCATTCACCTTTAGTTGGTTCCTCAAACTGTGTAGACCATACGGTGTATGTCTAGCTTCAACCTCCCATGAAGAAGCCTCTAATTGTGCTTGATATTCTTTTTCCGCGAAGTCCTGTATGCTCTCATTCTGATCTGGAGTTGGGACATCACTAATCCCATCTACAAAATCCTCATCAATGTCCTAAATGGGTGTCCAAATACAAGAGGACTCTAGCGGCTCCATGTACTCATCATCACCCCACTCAGCTGAAACATCGGATGATGGCATGCTATCCTCTTAGAGAGAAGATGCAACCTGTAATTTCTTTTTAGTGGCCTCCTACTCAAGACTATTTCCCAATTTTTCCAATCCCTTTTCCCATTCTTTCATTCTTTCCATCATGCTATCCTATTGTTGAATCCAAGCTCCTATCGCAGCTTCTATTGTCTTGCTAAAATCGGCCATGAAATCCAACTGAAATTTCTTTAAATGACCCAATTAGGCTGGCAGAATCTTGGCTCTGATACCACTAAGATATCCCTTGAAGAATTTCACCTAAACTTGCTGATTTTAGTCTCAAGGAATATTAACAAACAGATTGCATACAACATTGTAGCTCGCTGTTGTAAATTTCAATTTGAATTGGTTTGCTGTTGAATTGGATGATAATATTGCAAATACTTGGAAATGATTGCTAAATAGTTTAACAATGCTAGGAAGATGAAATGCAAGTGTTTTTGTATTGTCCAAATGCAAATAGATGAATAAACTAATGCAAATCATAACCTATAGCCAACTAACATTTTCACAAACAGTTGGCATGCAACTAATATGAAGTCACTACATCAACTATATGGTATGCAACTTATCTCTCCTTTAATGATATTTCAAATCTATTAGAATGCTGAGAAAGATAGCCAAGACTCTTGGCTTTACAATGAAGTGCAGCTCCTAAAATCTGAGTACATATGGCAGCAACAAAGATACTCGATATGCTCATATATGAATGCAAAAACATGAAGACCCTGGTTTATAAGAAGCGCCTAAGCTGAAGATGGATGGCAGCCAACTAATCGAATTCTTCCTTAAGCCGCCCCTGTTCTGAAGTAAACCCATCAAAGTAAATAAATTGCAGCTGTTGATGTGGTCCAATCATGCCAAGAATGATCGCCTAGCTCCTAGCATTGGAGCGATCCAATCCTTATGTCAAATTGATGAAGTATGAGACCACCACAAGCAAAATCGTGGGGTACAAGTCTGCAGATGTATGACTATAAATTGCTAACCAGCACTTTCTATCAATGCAAATCGACATCCAACTATGACTGTAAAAATGCTGCAATATATTTATAATTTGAACCAGCTCTTGCAATAGTAATATGCCTTCCTAGATGCCAAAATCGTCCTTCCTAAAGGACTGAAAATATCTCCTCAATTGAAAATATGATGCTCCAATTCAAATCTCCAAAATTGGGCCCTTGGCCACACAATTTTGCACAATGAAGAAGACTGAAATATCTCCTCTCAACTCCAGCTAGGGTTGATATTTCACAACCGAAACCGGGACCTTAGAGTCTTCAAACCCTCAGGCAATTTGCTAAGCATTCAACTCAGCTTCTTACCACACAGGTAAAGAGTAATGTATTCCAAGTGTGCTTGAATGACTAGCAAACAGCTTCTTAAATAGATTTCTCAACAAGTCTCTAAGAAGCTTCTATAATAAAATATTATTTTATTCCCTTAAGTGACTTTTTGATATTATTTTATTTTATTTAGTCACTTTATTAAATTAATTAAATATAAAGTCATCCTTAAGATATTATTTATTGGAATAACTTTATAAATAATTAATCTAATATCTCCACTTTATTTAATTAAAATAATCAATTAAGCTATCCTTTTGATATATTATTATTTTTGGACAACTTAATCAATTAATTTAATTAAATCACCATACCTCCACTTTGGGGACATGACACACCTCCTGATGACATCATCAATATTTTTTGGTCATCCCGAAAGAGAAGTGACCACAACACTCAACATTGTCTAGAAATGCATCACACAATGTTGCCCATGACCATTTCCAGGTCAAACTATCAAAGGCTTTGTGAAGAGCCCAACTGGCTCTGCTCTGTCTCAACTACTAAAACTGTCTATTTTTGTGTTTTGTTTGTTTTTGCTGAATTTTAATCAATAAATACAGAAGTGCGCCAAGCATAAAATGTACATAAAACTGAAATACAAGCAAATTAAAGGCAACTGCAATACCATTGCGGATCTAGAAAATCATACAAAGAGATTGTATACAATCACCATACCCGGAAACCTCCGGAATAATTAAATAAAGAAGTTTTGTGCATGTCAGGCAAGATGTGCTGAAAGTTTGAAACTAATGAAATGCAATGCCTGGACACTGGATTTGCTTTCTCCCACACAGAAAATGGTGGAAAGCTGCTAAGAAGGATGGGCGCCCAAGATGGAATCTAGAAAGGGGCCAAAGGAGAGGCGTTTTTGCCTCTAGCTTCACATGCCCTTCCCAGATGACACGCCTCCCAATGCAATGGTACGACCCCTAAATGATGATGAATGTTCCTTATTGAAAGTTGGAAAATGGCTAAAGATGGTGTCCTAGATGTGAAAGCCCTCTTCCTTATCGTAACTGTAATCTTCTGTAATGTCCCCTTCTCGAGCATGATCTTTTCGGTTGACCGTTGGCCTATTCCGGAGACCCGTAGGCTACTCGGATGGTGAAATTAGGGTTTCCTGTTTTGATGGTTGTTGTTGCTCGAGTCTTGGCATTTGGATTGCAGATTCTTTCTGGGTTTTCAGAGAGCTTTGCAGTGGTGTGTCTGGCTTTGCATTCCGAGCACTTTTTGGAATTTACTATTTTTAGTAAATTCTATTTTTGGCAGTTGGCAGGTTGGTTCCGGTTCAGTTGGCTTCCCTCAGTTGTCAGTTCAGTTGGAATTGCGCTTTTTGGCATCGGGATGCGTTTGGAGAGATAAGTCAAGTTGATTTTAAAATGTTATATTTTAATGTTATAATAACCCCCCTTGGCCTAGTCTCTTAACTTAAAGTTGTCTTAAAAAGTGGTTTTCAAGGTGGGCGCTTCATGAAGGTGATTTATATTTTATTAAAGTCAAAAAGAAAGCTTGATTTTGGACGCCTACCTCTTGAAATGATGAATTTAAAATTAAAAGTCAAAAGTGAATGCTTGAAAAGGGACGCCATCTCTTGGAGGGAAAAGGAGTTATTTCAAATTTGAAAATTAGGGTTTCTGGAAGCTTCTGGAAGGGCCTTCTCAAATTTATAAAAGGAAGCCTTGGGTCCTCTTTTGGTTATCATATATCTGAAGTATTGTTATGCTGTCGGAATGGTGTTGGGACTGCTTCGAGGAATGAATGCCTCCTAGCTTTGGCTCGACTTCATACTTGAGAGATAGCATCTAGTGGAGAATTTAGTCTACTTGTGAGAGATTTTGTAATGAGGTTTGCATTGTAGTTTTGTTTTGTCTTTCGAAGTTCAATTAGTTGCATAATCTATCATTTCTGGAGTTGTTGAATGTTGTATCAGATTGTTGTTTTTATTCATAAGTCGAAAAATACAAAAAGAATCATTCTGGGTATTGTCTCTTTGTGTCTCTTTGGCAAGGGCGCCCCTATTTTCCAATTTGCAGATTTTTTAATGAAGAAATGGATTTTATCTTAAGGAATCGCCCCTCCTTGAGGATCGTACCATCTGGAGGTGTCTTGGAATTCGTGTAGAAAATATCTGTGGGTTTTTGAGTCAGTTTTTGGGTTCTATCTTGGGCGTATTCTCCTTAGAATCATTATGCATCTTATCTCATGTGATTTGAGTGAAAATTGAGTGAGTTATGAGCATTTAGGTAGGGTGCTATGTTGCTGGTTTTGCAAATTAACATGCTGGTCTGTCATATCAGATTTGAGAAGTTTGTATTTTAGTGAAGGGTTGATGTTAGTAAGTCATAAAAGGCCTTGTGGAAGATACATTTTCTATTGCAGCAATTCGAAGTGCTCTAACTCTTGATCTTGCAGGCATTCTACATCTCATTGTAAGCTGATCAGTAGTACTGTCAGCACTTCTTTTAATCTTGTTTTATCATGTCTTGTAATGCCCACTGAACAAGTGGAAGAGGCTGGCTTGCCGCCTACTTTACTTTTGTAGTTGCATTTTATTGCCTAATACCTCCGCCATATGGTAGCCCCGTCTCCATTCTGGATTGGGTAGCACATACTTGGTGTTGAGTTTACTTTCAGTATTGTAATCATTAGGGATCCTCTGACCATATGCACGCCGTCATCTGGCGCATTCTTGGTTAGGGTTACTTCAGTTCATGTATTGCATTGAGATCCTCTGACCACATGCTAACACCTTGCCCATCTCGGGATCCTGTGTACATCCTTGGTTAGAGTTGAATTCTGCATTGTTTAGTTATTTGCTAACCCTAACGGGTGCATGTTGTTGTAATCGCATTCCAAAAAATTAAAAAAATTGGCTCGGCATATTTCATCTTCTGAATAAATAACTCTAATGAAAGCACAAATGAACTCCTGTATGAAGCTCCCTCAGTAGCAACCATTCAACTGGTATTTCACAGTCTCACAATCACAGATCAATGAAGAATTATCATTCTCTAGAGAAGAATTTCCTGAAACCCTTGTCCTCAAACAAAACCACAGAGAAGATATAAAGATGCAATGTCAAATGACCAAAAGTGAGGTCAACTTGCATCTTTTTCCCTTATATCTCCAAAAAGCACGACTTCCAAGAAAGGTACAACTTTTGTCATTTAAATACATTTAAAATGTATTTAAGCCTTTCTCAATAGTTGCTTTTAATACTTTGAGCGCACCTTTTCACTTAAGTGATTTAATTATCCAAAAACGACCACTGACCCCCTAACCAGATCCTATTAGCCTATGAGGGTCCAAGAAATAGGCTAACTCAACTGCTCTTGAAACTGACTAGAGTGGGGACATTATAGGCTTCCACGTAAACTTCAACATCTTCAAGATGAACCTATTGGCAATTCTACCAAGATATATTCAATATGAACCAGTTTGTACCAGAAAGGTAAATACATTCAATGATTTTGCATGTTCATGGAATCAAGTGGGTGTGAAAGAGTAAAGATCAGGAAACCCGGGGACGCGTCCCCCCCACTAAAATGCCCCATCCCTATCCCCGAGACATCCCAAGTACAGGGGGACGGTTGGGGGACGCTAGGGGACTGTCCCCTTTTTTGCCCAAAACAGGAAACCATCCCCGAAACGAGGGAATAGCGTTGACCAGATGAGGGATGACTGATCATCCCAGGAACAGTCAAGGGACAGCTGAGCCATCCCTCAACCGTCCCGAGGACAGTCGGCCATCCCCCACGTCTAAACAACATTTTAAACTCAAAAAGAAACTCAAAATTAAAAAGTCACGCCCCTGCCTACGTGGCATCTATGGGCCCCATTGCTTTTGACTCTCTTATGAGGAAAAAAAGGCTTCTCTTTATTCATTTTATGCCCAAAGAAACCCAATCCAATGCCCTTCAACAATCAATACCATGGACCACTATGCAAAACACCCATTAAACAAAATAAAACCATTCCTTCAATATGTTACACCCGCAGATGAAAAACAAAAAAATTCAGTGGGGAGTAGGGTGTGGTTTTGCCATGTTTGTGAAAAGGAATTTAGGGGCAGCTACACAAGAGTTAGGTCTCCTTTTTTGGGTGAGGTGGGCCGTGGACTTAGAGTGTGTCTTGCATTAACAGATGAACTATTTTTAGAGTGCCAAAAAATTCAAATGACTATGTGGCATGATAGCCTGAGTTGTACTTTTGTATATTGTATATTATGTGTTATTACCCGGATTATGCACTACACATATGAGGATGTGTTATGACATTTATTTATCTAATGACGTTGTTTCATTTTTATTCCATGTTTATGAGATATTGAGTTTCTATTTTACTTTCATGAGATTGTTTTGGGTCTTGATCCTTACAAGAAGACTAGCATCTACCACAAATAATTATAACTACAAAAATATAAGGGTTGTTTGATGGTAAGATAGGTTACCTAAAGAAAATGATTGTACAAAGAGAATATGCTTAGAAAATAAGAAAAAAAGGTTGAAGCACAATAATAACCAAGTCGATATTATTCAATAGGAGAATGAAGATGATATATTATCATATATGCCATCATCTGCCCCAATACATTTAAATCACATACCCCTAAAGTGCCTGCAGCATAATTATAATCAAGATGCCCATGGGCCATACCAATATATCATGGACAAAATCCAGCCAACAGTACTTCAAAACAATCAATGTTAGAACTGTGAATGTCTAAGATTTCATAGCACTTGAGAGTTTACTGTTCTAGCTAAATCAAATCTAAAGTAAAATAAGAATTCTAGTATATTATGTGTTTTTCTTCACCAAAGATGTTAGACATGTAATTCTATTTTTAACTCTTTCCTCCACAAAAATAAATATATAAATCTATCACTTCAAACAAAGGAAAACATAGTTCAATTTGCAAAGTAATAGGTACCAGATTGCTATAGGAAGATGCAACTTGTGGATGTATCAGTCCAAAACCTTGTTTGGCTTCTTCCAAAGCTAAAAGAAAGCAGGTCTCTGCTTCATTTGACTTCCCCTGAAAAGTTTCAAGTAAAATCATGATGTCCAAAGCAAAACAGTAATACTAAGCCGGCTGAAATACATCACAGAACATGCAAGAATTATGCTTCAATCAGTCAAGCCATGCATCACACTATCCTAGCTCACAGATGTCTACTAATTGTTAAATTAATCTCAACATATCCAGAAGATGTCCATACTTCTGAAAACAATGTATGCCCCTTCTTAGTGTACTCCCTCCACCTTCTTGCATGTTCATTTGTCATCACTTCTGCAAAATCTGCATTCAACAGGCTACCTTCAGACATAGAAGCTTCTCTTGATCTATTCATGCCATCATTTGTTTCAGTTTCTGCTACCACATATTGGATGCCACCCGCAAACACCAAAGCTGCACTCAAAGAAAATTAAAAATAAACATGTGCTTGAGCATAATGCAGTAGTAGTTTACATTTCAAAAATTGCAAAGAAATTCTGAAATTCTCCTAAAACAACAGCCCCTTAAATGATTTGACCAGATTTGATGCATTTCAAATATTCTAAAACTCAGAAGGGTTTCAAATTAAGCTGGTCCTTTTATAAGAATGTCTAAGAATTCTAAACATCAAATATTTTTCAAACATTTCATTTCAATTGAAAAGAAAACAGCAAAGAGCAAATTTTTAAAAAAAGGAAAAAGTGTTCTGGTTATAAATTCATCTAAATCCCAAAAAGAACTTCGATATATGCAGAAAGAATTAAGCATGTGCAAAATAAAAATAAACAGCTATGTGAATAGGCTCAAAATTAGTATAATAATAAATAAAACAGAGGAAATAAGGAAAATTAAAAAAAATCAGAATCTTAAATGAGATTTGCACATAATGGATTGCAAATCAAGGCAGAGAATCTCAAGTCTACAATCTATTACAAAAAAATTAGAATAGGAATCAGACAAAGAAGGGTGGTTATGGAAAGCCAAAAGCAATGCTCTTGGAAAGTACAACAATACAATAAGCATGGTACTTATGAGTGCAAAGTTCAAAAACTATAACAGTCTATATATAAGGGTGAGATTCACGAATAATCCAACAGTTAATGCAAGCCCCAAAACTTCATGTGCATCCTAACAACTCAATTGAGATCATACTTTAATTTGTTAAACTCCTAACACAAATTGAAATTATCTACCACAGAGTGCACTAATTACACATATGATTTCAATAAAATGTCAAATAGTTATGGACAGAATCTCCTGAAATTTTCAAGCATTGGAGGCATATCAAAGTTGCTTCTAATAAGTATGAATAAAAAATGTGTATTTGGCTGTAATGTCCCCTTTTTTCCTAGTGATCATCCAGCAGGGCCATCTAGCCTATTTGATTCCCACAGGCTATGATCAGACATTATAAGGGAATACAATTAAATTAATTATTTATAAAGTTGTCTAAATAAATTAAATCGTAAGGATAGCTTTATTTTTAATTAATTTAATTAAAGTGGCTCAAATAAAAATAAATAAAATATTATAAAGTCATTTTATTAAATAAAGTGTTCTTCTAGAAGCCTTGAGGAGGTTAAATTAGATTATTTTAGAAGACTTGGCTGAACCTTTAAAAAGAGATGAGAGCAAGTCATTTGGACATCTTCATTTGATTTTTTCTATCAGAGAATTTTGGGAGAGCTTGTGTTTGCAGGTTCAGTTGTGCCCTAGGATGAAAACCCTTGGGTGGGATGGTTGTTTGGATGAAAACCCATTCAGCTTATTGGGTGGATTCATTTCTGAATTCACACTTGAGCTTATTTGATCAGTTTATGGAGGATTGGAGCTTCAAAGAATAAATTGATGCAAAGATAATTTTGAGAAAAATTGTGATGTCTTCCTTGAAGAGAAATTTCTAAAATTATGGTTTGAAGCTTTCGATGAATGGTGAATATATTTGGGCTATTTCTATGTTGGTCACTGTGATAGATTGCTGATTTTTGGGCGACTAGGGTTTATGTTTATTGCTGGGCGTATCAAGACCCTGGGCATGGAGTTTTACTGTGGGGTTAATGTTAAATATAAGGGTTATTTTCTGAACATATTATTGAATTATTCAGAGGATATCAGCCCCATTTCTGAGGATGAATATTTCAGGCATCTAGGCGATTTTATTTTGCAGATAATAGCAGATCTGGGTGATTTTATTTTGCAGATTTTTGGAGCAGTCATAGGGCATAATATCAGGGATTTTCTGAGGCATTTGAAGGATTCTTTTGACAGAAAATTTCTGAGCTTATTTGCAGCCTATCATTAATCGTGTTGTATCAGATTTGGTCAACCATTGTATGCACATTTTAAGACAATTAAAGAGATCAGATCTGGACTGTTAAATATTTGTTTTCAGATTTACATTAAAATATTTTATGCTCAGATTTTATATTGTCCTTCCAGCATATGAATATATGTTGCATTGTGTTTTATTTATCATTCATTTGGCATCAATATTATGCAATAAACTCTTCACAAATCTGAAACAAATCTGAATATAACAAAATTGCAAAAGAAAACCTCTTAACCTAAGGAAGTATGCAAAGTGTTTGAAAAAATGTGTATGAAGAGGAATGCATGATTTGGTGAGAATATAGAGGGGTTCTAACATTGGCAGTTGTCAAACAAGATGAACACAAGTGGTAAATCATCAGGGCTTTCATCATGGAGATCCATGTTCAAATCCCCAAGAGCCATGTTGCATGTTCATACGTATAAACGTTGAATGTTGAGTCAGATAAATCACCACATTTTGGGTATAGCATACCCCAACAAACAAGGCCAGGTGCATGTCCTAGATGAACTAAATTGAAGAGATACCCCTCAGTCATGGCATCTAAGCCAAAGAACAATCTGCAAGGAAAATTTGCCAATCAAACACAAACACACACACATATTGAGTAGTGATATTTATGAGATTTGTTATATGGGCATTGGATTTTTGTCATGGCTCATTATTTTGACTCATGGTTTTGGATACCACTTGATGGTTTCTTGTTTCTTATTTTCCTATTTATTGGAGGCACAAAATAGTGGGTTAAAAGGTTCTTTTGCAAGTACTCTTATGGTGTCGCTTTACAGTCAAAGTGATAAGTGGATTATATTGCTCTACTACACTATTTGAAATAATACAAGCTTGGTCTCTTTAGGGTCAATCTTTTTCTGTAAGGATTTTTCCAAATATATCTAGTGTGACATGTCTATATGGTTTGCATTTTATAAGTTTGTTGATTTGTTAAATTGTTTCTCCATTGTTTTCATTGGTATAAGTTTTTGGCTTAATCACATCGTAATTGGATTAAATCTACATTGTTAATATTTTCATGGTGTCATTTACCCTATTGTTTCAATGTTTGATATCAAAGCTTTGGCTAGATTGTATAAGGGAACACCATTCTTGCAATGTTGTTGCAATGAGAGTATTGTTTTAGTCGTTTTGCAGACCCAGGTGTGGTTAGAGAAGCCATGGTATGCACATCATGATCAGAGATAGAAAATTTCAATGGCTCTCAATTCAAGCTATGAAAAATGAAAAAGTAGGATCTCTTGGAGGAGAGAGATGAATGGAGAACTATCACAACAAAGTCTAAGCCAACAAAGGTTTTAGATGAAGATTGGAGAAAGCTAGATAAAAAGGTACAAGGAACCACAGGATTGTGCCTAGCAGATCCAATTCTTCTGAACGTCTCAAAAAAAGCTACTACTTTCAGTTTGTGGAAGAAGAGAGTCAATGAGTTTTACAACATTATTCTAGTCAAAATCTAAAGAAATTGGACCATAAGAAGACAAAAAGGAAAAAGGCAAAGGAAAAAAACTAACAACTAGTCAGCTCATGAACGTATTGGTCAATATTGAGAAATTGTATCTATGTGGAGATATATAGCGGCAAATTACATGAAATAAAGTGTTGTGAAAAGTTTAAGTGAAACATGCCAAAAGGGAGGAGTCTTTTAAAAGCACAAGAGTTAGTTTGTCCTAACATATGAGGTGGTAGTCTAGTCAATAAGGAAGTTGCACCTGTGGAAAAATCAAAGAAAGTGCACTTTGTAGAAAATTTTGTCATCTTTTCAAGTAGGCATTCAATCAAATAAAGTCACACTTATGTGAAAATAGATGATTTGGGCACAACTTTCACAAATCAAAGAAAGTTTAAAATCGTCCCATAAAGAAGACTTGATCAATAAAATACAACACAAAAAAAGACAAAGAAGTTTTGGTTTCTCTACGCCTAGTCAGCAAGTTCATGAAGTTAGACACCATCACCAAAAGAATGAAATCACACCTCTTATTTGGTAGTATGAATTCCAAACTAGTCGCTTCCTACTATTCCAAATTTTACCTTTCCAAAATAAGTCAACCATACAAAGGATTCAATGTATAGTTTTTGTGTTAAAAATAAAGACGATGCAATTTTCAGATGAATCAACCAAATTAGAGGAAGCAGTGTAAGTTCAAAGCAACTACATGAAGTAGGTTGCTGCTTAAACAAATTCAAACAAGTTCATTGACATAGATCATTAGTAAGAAAAATTTCTTCTTTGTGCAAATGATGAAAATTTTGGACAAACTTTTGTTAGATTTGTAATAATCTCAACTATCAATTTAGCAACTTAGCTAATAGTTACATCATTTAGCTTTATTATTAGTGGTTATAATAATATGTAATAAAGCTTGTATTCATGCAATCAAGTTATTCAAAGTAGATGAAGAAATTAATTTCTTTCAATTATTTTCATGTAATGTTTTGTAAACATTATAAATAAGTGTTTGTTTGCACTTATATTTCTTAATGGTAATTCTCATGCTTGCTTTTTGTTAAAATTGCCACTCACTGAGTATTCAAGATTGTTATTCCAAAATTCATTATTCATTCAATGAAATTTATTATGCCTTTCTTGCTTTTAAATGTCTTGTTGTATGTGTTGAGGGAGATCAAATGTTTTGGCAAGTTTGCAAGCTTTGTATTACAATTTTGCTTTAAGTGAAAGATTGTGGTTTTGTATTGATCTCTTGATTTAATTTATCAAAATGTTTGTCATTGTGTTTTAAACCAATTCAATCTATGTGTACTTGTATTGTTCAATCTCTACTTTTAGTTGAACAACACAAGTGTGTTGTAGGGATTTCTTTCAGCTAATAAACCCAAAAATCTCATCTACTGCTAATGTGTTGAATTGCCTTGTGCTCTAGATAAAGTCAACAAAAAGATATGTTTTTATTTAGTTTGTTTGTATTGCATGCTCTAAATTGCCACAAAACTGAAATGACTCCCTTATAATTTTTTTCAAATTTTTGCAACAACACTTCAACAATGGCACCCGTCAGTGTTAGCCAAAATCAAACCAGCTGATGAAAGTAACCCTACACCAGGATCCCAATGTTGGGCAAGTTGTGAGCATATGGCGCCAGGGATCGTTAGTCTCCAAACTGAATGAGGTACAATGCTAGAAAGTAAAGTTTATGCAACTTGACCGCGTATTTCAGCGGGAGTGAATTGATGGCTCAACCGATCAGCATGATGAAGAATGCAAATACATGGAAAGTAAAGATTGGGCGGCTTGTCGTCCCCTTTCGCTTATTTAGCGGGCAATACAGTAAAGAAATGCTGAAAGTAAAGACAGCGAGGCCTATCTCTTCCACAATCGTGGGAAATTACAATAGAAAAAGCTGAAATATAAAAGAGCTGATTAGTACTACTGAAACAGCTTTACAATTAGAATAAATCCTGTAAGAAGCCAATAGTTAGGCTGTCCAAAAAGCTGCAAATGTTGTTATTTGTTCTCCAATTTTAAAAGACTCACTAGATATGAAAAACCACCCCAAAACTCTAATTTTTAACAATCTGATATAACAGACCAGCAAACTAAAAACTCAGACCAGCAACTAGAAACCATCATAAAATGCTCCTAACTCACTCAATACTTCACCAAATGACATGAAACCAAATGCAAAAGACTGCTAGAGAGATGGCAACCAAGATATGATTGAGAAACTATTGCAAACTTGAGATAATATTTAAGCATGTTTTCCAATACACCTCTAGGCAAAGGTACAGCCTAGAGAAAGGGGCGACCAGCAATAGAAAATTCAAGACTTCACCAAAAAATGCCAAACTTTGCTCAAAGAGACACCTAGGGCCAAGGAAGTGAATGAATCAATACCCAGAAGCCAACAAAATTTGCCTAAGGAGCTATGAGTGAAAGTCTACTTCAGCCACACCAAAAACAGCAACCTATAAACTGACAAACACACCAAAAGACATCAGAAAACATCAAAAGACTCCATTACAATGAGCTCAATTTGCTCCTCTGAGTAAAAACCATCCTTCTCACTTAGTTAATTGCGATCTTTCAAGCAAGAAACTAAGTCCAAGCTAGGAGGTATGCATTCCTTGAAGCAAACCAGTCACCATTTCGGCACCATTTCGATATAATTCTTCATGGATAACAAATGAATGAGCAAGGGCCTCTTTTTATAGACTCAGAGGTGAATCTCCAGCATCTTCTAGAAAGTGCACCCAAATCACCTTGAGGTTATTCTAATTTTGAATTCACTTTCCCTCCTTCCAAGTTGGCGCCCAAGTCAAGTGAGAAATAAAAACTTTTAATAAAAATAATATCCTTCCATAAAGTGGCGTCCAACCCCTCAAGAGCAATTTTTAACTTTAGAAATATTTAATTAGCCTCCAAATGAGGCGTCCACCCTCAAAGGCCCCTTTTTAAAACAACATGAAGTTATAACACTAGGCCAAGCGGGGCTCTAAAGTGAAAATATAACCTTTATATTCAATAAACACGACTTGGCAAGCTCTGGTCTTGTGAATGGTGCGCCCGAGTTTCCCAACAATGAAATCACCGGAAAATATTGATATATTTCGTAAGTCTTTACTTCACAATGTTCACCCTTCAAAGTGACAGCTCAAAATATTTAGAATTTATTTTATCGGCCCAGCTTCAATTATTCGCCCTTCCAAGAAAATGTTAATTTTTGCCTATGACCAAAGAGCACAACTTGGGAAATATTTTGCTAAGCAATCCACTTTATCGCCCAATATTTAATTTCCGATAAAATGCGTCCAATATTTCACTTTATGGTAAAATATATTTAATTTCTCAAGTATTACTCCAAGGATAACTTTTACCCTTTTCAAATATATTATTCAGAATAATATTTCTTCCAACAATACTGAAATAATTAAAACTTCTGAAAACTTTATTTTGAAGATATAAAATATCAGCACAATAATAAAATAATGCAATAATAAAACAGCTATTGCATTAATAGAATTCTCAGACAAATTTGCAATAATACATCAGCTATTGCAAACAAATACTTAGCTTCTCAGATAAGCTGATTACAATCAATAATCTCCACTAGGCCAATAATACAACAGCTATTGCACCTGATAAAATCTCCAATTAAGCACAAGTAGAAACGCTGGATGGATTTCTCACAATTCCAGCTAAGACCGATATTTCACAATCGAAACTGGT
Organism: Sequoia sempervirens; assembly: GCA_007258455.2. Lineage (NCBI taxonomy): Eukaryota > Viridiplantae > Streptophyta > Pinopsida > Cupressales > Cupressaceae > Sequoia > Sequoia sempervirens. The sequence continues at coordinate 92,580,440 of VDFB02072274.1, read as the reverse complement.
ACCTTAGAGTTTTCAAACCCTCAAGCAAGAAAAGCATTCAAGTTTTTCTTCTACCACGCAGGTATGAATAGAATAGAAGTAAAATCCAAGTGTGTTTGAATGACTAGCAATGAGCTTCTTATATACTTTTTCTAACCTATCTCCAAGAAGCTTCTAGAATATTTTATTATTTTATTACTTAAGTGACTTTTGATATATCATTTTATTATAATCACTTTATTAAATTAATTATAATAAAGTTACCTTTGAGATATTATTTTATTAAGATAACTTTATTAAATAATTAATTTAATAGTCCACTTTAATTTAATTAAAATAATCAATTAGTCATCCTTATGAAATATCAATATTTGGACAACTTAATTAATTAATTTTATTAAATTACTCTGCCTCCAAATCAAGGACATGACATGAACTCTTCATAAGTTCGAATAAGGTTGTGGCCAAGAGTGACCAAACCATGGTACCACCACTCATGGGCAGCTCCTTCTAAGTGCAAGGTTGCAAATTTTATGGTGTCCTCTTCAGGCATAGGTCTTAGTGAGAGGTAGTTGCCTAGCTTATGAACCCACAACCTTGTTGTACATTTATCACTTCCATCAAAGTGAGCCAAAGTCACCTTCCCGAGGGCTTGCTGATAATCTGTTCTAGGAACCACAGGAGCACGGTTTTCAACTCTTCTACCATTCCTTCTGCTTCTTTGATTCATGAACTGATCAAAGGACCATTGGTCTCCAAGATCAAGAGGTAAAGTGACATACTCCATGTAGGCTTGTCTTGCATCATCTGTTATTGTTTTGATTCTAGGGCTGATTTTGATTCGATTGCTGATCCATTCTTGCAAGCAATCGTGACATCATATCTATCATACCATCAAATTTCTTCTCCATTCTAGCATCTCTTTCATCCATGGACTGCCTAGTATTTTCTGACATGTTTGCAACTGCTTTACCAGTATCTTCAACTGCTTTACCGGTTTCTCTCAAAGCCCCTAAAAGTGTCTCTACCTCTGGAACTGATGGAAACTGAGCCTGATTTCTTGCCTGACTTCTGGTGTAGTATCTGTTGACTCTATCACTCATGTGACAACTGAACTCTGTTGGTCACAGGATGGTAGGAACATGGCTCTAATACCGCTGAAATGACCCTCTTATAACCTTTTAAAAAAAATTGCAACACTTCAACAATGGCACCCATCAGCATTAGCCAAAATCAAACCAACTAATGAAAGTAACCCTATGCCAAGAATGTACACCAGGATCCCATCCCAATGTTGGGCAAGGTGTGAGCATATGGCACTGGGGATCGTTAGTCTCGAAATTGAATGAAGTACAATGATGGAAAGTAAAGTTTATGCAACTCAACCGCGTATTTCAATGGGAGTGAATTCACGGCTCACCCGATCAGCATGATGAAGAATGCAAGTACATGGAAAGTAAAGATTGGGCGGCTTGTCGTCCCCTTCCACTTATTCAGCAAGCAATACAGTAAAGAAATGTTGAAAGTAAAGACGGCGATGCCCGTCTCTTCCACAATCGTGGGAAATTACAATAGAAAATACATAAATATAAAAGAGTTGATCAGTACTATTGAAATAGCTTTACAATTAGAATAAACCCTCAAGAAGCCAATAGTTAGGTTGTCCAAGAAGCTACAAATGTTATTATTTGTTCTCCAATTTTAAAAGACTCACTAGATATGAAAAACTACCCCAAAACTCTAACTTTTAACAATCTGATATAACAGACCAACAAACTAAAAACTCAGACCAGCAACTTGAAACCACAATAAAATGCTCCTAACTCACTCAATACTTCACCAGATGACATGAAACCAAATGCAAAAGACTGCTAGAGAGATGGTGACCAAGATATGACTGAGAAACTGCTGCAAACTTGAGATAATATTTAAGCACATTTTCCAATACACCTCCAGGAAAAGTACGACCTGGAGAAAGGGGCGAGCAGCAATAGAAAATTCAAGACTTCACCAAAAAATGCCAAACTTTGCTCAAAGGGACGCCTAGGGCCAAGGAAGTGAATGAGTCAATACCCAGAAGCCAACAAAATTCGCCTAAGGAGCTATGAGTGAAAATCTACTTCACCCACACCAAAAACAGCAACCTGTAAACTGACAAACACACCAAAAGACATCAGAAAACATCAAAAGACTCCATTACAATGAGCTCAATTTGTTCCTCTGAGTAAAGAATAGCCTTCTCACTTAGCTAGTTGCTATCTTTCAAGCAAGAAACTAAGTCCAAGCTAGGAGGTATGCATTCCTCGAAGCAAACCAGTCACCATTTCGGCAACATTTCGATATAATTCTTCATGGATAACAAATGAATAAGCAAGGGCCTCTTTTTATAGACTCAGAGGTGAATCTCCAGCATCTTCTAGAAAGTGCACCCAAATCACCTTGAGGTTATTTTAATTTTGAATTCACTTTCCCTCCTTCCAAGTTGGCGCCCAAGTCAAGTGAGAAATAAAAACTTTTAAAAAAATAATATCCTTCCATAAAGTGGCATCCAACTCCTCAAGAGCAATTTTTAACTTTAGAAATATTTAATTAGCCTCCAGATGATGCGTCCACCCTCAAAGTCCCCTTTTTAAAACAACATGAAGTTATAACACTAGGCCAAGGGGGGCTCTAAAGTGAAAATATAACCTTTATAACTTAAAATAATTCATTTCTCCCAAAATTGCACCTCAAAGCCAAAACCAAAAATACTCACTGCATTGCTTGAAGTAGAAAGCTCTTTGTGCTGCTGCCAACTGGAACTGCTAAAAATAGTAAATTCTGAAAAGTTGTCCAAGTGCCATGCACATCATATCATTGTGAAGCTCTCTAAAAACCTAGAAAGAATCCGCAAACCAAAACAACTAAAACTCCATGCAAGCCTCCAAAATGCCAAAACATCCTCCCCTGTAAGATAGGAAACCCTAATTTTTGCTCCCGACAGCCTTTACTGCATCGTGGATAGGCTAACGTACACCGTAATCGACACTGCTGAAAAGGGATATTGCCAAAAACACACTATAAATATTGTGAATAGCAAGTAAATATTGTGCCAAGTAGGTTAGTTTGTGTTTTACAAGGAGTTTCCCTTTCTAATTCAAAGAGTGGTTGTACCGCATAAATGTTCCACTTTGTGTTACATTGAAAGATGCAAATTAAAATGCTAATAAGTTGAAATAGCCATTAAATGGTCTAAACTAGTCACCACATATGTAGTATCAAAGGGCCAATGCTTTCACATTGACCTCTTTGTCACTACCTGAATCCATTCCTTTACAATCAATACATATTATTATATATATTCTTTTCCCAGCCAAAAAGAAAAATAACTCAAAAACGATTAAGATTACAATGATTTTTATTCTTTAAAAAGTAATTGGTAACAAATCTGGGTTAAGCTGCGATCGGGCTATGAGGAAGGGCGTGACCAGAGTAAGAGGTATCTTTTCCCTAAGAGTGACCATCCAACAAAGGTCGTGTCTATTGAAGGGCATTAAAAACAAAGGTGTTGCCTGAATGGGGATCATCAAACAAAAAGAAAAAGAGCAAGGAGGAAATCAAGCCGCAGAAGATACGCTAGAAAGAGGTAAGTGACTCAACCCAGTCACTGATAATAATCGAGCCTCCTACAGGAGGTCGTGGCTAAGTCTATGAAAAATATTTCTATTTTATTTCAAAATAAATATAGAATCATCATGAACTAATTAAATAAAGATACTAACTGTTAGGGACAAAGGAAAGTAATCATTGCTAAACAATCTAGCATATCAATTACTCTCAGAAAACACGAACTCATGACTATACTATTGATAAATTGAATAAAAACATCATACTCTCTAAATGCAAAATGAATAAGCAAGCATCCATTCTTTTAGTTACTTGACAGACCTGAAATATGTGGATTTAGAATGAATTAAATGATATAGTTCAC